>CATKWJ010000590.1:0-27662 GCA_949825065.1 Odontocerum albicorne | reverse complement strand
TTATATATATATATATATATTTTTTTTTTTTTTTTTTAAAGGAAATGGCAAAAAGCTTCCACAGTCGAAAATCTTTCAGAAAAAAGGGAGTGTACTCTGTCTATGGTTCGATATTGTTGATAGCCTCATTATATTGATTCAACTTGAATTTCTGCTAGAATAACAGGGATTTTTTTTTATTATACATATCAACAACTTAGACATAACAAGCTTTTTAACAAATACAAAGTGAAAAAAGTATTCAAAAAATCGTCCGCCTTTTTATCAACAATTGGATATTGAATAGAATCGAAACATTGTTGTTTCTTATTTGTCAAACTCTTAAGATAGGACAGCAACGAACACACACCTTTTTTTTCAAACTTTATGATCAACGACTTCAAGATAGAAGTTTTTTGACAAACACAAAGTGAAAAAGTATCTAATAAATCGACAGTTTATTTAATCAACAATTGGATAGAATAGAAACTAAACATTGTTGGCTCTTATTTGATCAACTCTTAAAACATGATAGCAACAAACAAACACTTTTTATTCCAAACTTTATGATCAACAATTTGAAAAGAAGAAGAAGCAAACACAATGTGAAAAAAGGATCTAAAACAATCGCCTGTCTTTTTTATCAACAATTAGATATATAATAGAATCGAAACATTGTTGCGTCCTTTTTGATCAACTATTAAGATAGGACAGCAATGAACAAACACTTTTTATTTCAAACTTTATGATCAACAACTTATGTTAACTAGACAGACGGGAGAAGCTTTTGTGACATACACGTAGTGAAAAAAGTATCTCGAAAGATCGTCTCTTTTTTTTATCAAGAATTGGATATAGAATAGAATCGAAACTTTGTTGCGTCTTGTTTGATTAACTCCTAAGACAGGACAACAACGAAGACAAACAGTAATTGTCGTGTTACAAGCGCTATGGAACGAGTAATTTATTCCCGGTGTGCATGTGCTCAAGTGTATTAAATTACACTTGACGTTTCACGTTTTGTAAGACAATGACAAATCCGTGAAGGAACGAGAACGACAAAACTAAAATGTCACTCAGAATGGCGGCAAAATAAACGTAAATTGTTCATTTTCGAGTGTGAATTTGGAGCTATTTGATACGCGCTAAAATGTGAATAATAATATCTTTTTGAGGAATGAAAAATGAAGGTGTGGGCGAGAAACATTTGTTATGCCCTCGGCTGGGTTTCGTTTCTCTTTACACTGAGGTGATAGCTAATCGAGAAAGTCGTACAAAATGAATACAAACCATTTGATAGCACCTGATTTAAATTATTTGTATGTGCATCTTGTGACACCTGTATAATTTATGTTTTTTTCTTGAATTTGTTTGTTTTATCAACGAGCAAGATATTTACAATGACTTCTATTAGTATTCTTTATATTTTTGGTATTATTATTATTATAATTATTATTTTACAAACATATAAACCATAACATAATTTCCTTGTCTGAGTATACATAGAGAACAGAGTGCCAGATATTCATATTTCGCCTTCTCATATAACTTTACAATGTATTTGACTTTCTAAGTTACCTTCTTTCAAAATATCTCTTGATCTAACCAAGCTTTCCTTGGTTTTTCTCTACCACGCCTTCCACTAACATTTGCAATATATGTTTGTTTTCTTAATCTTTCTTCTTCAATATATCAGCCTTAAGTTCACATTTATCCGTAATCACTTCATTTCGTACTCAGTTATACATTGTTATTTCATGTATTCCTCCCAATGCACGCATTTCTACAGCATTTATTAGCCTCTTTTTAGTATTTATTCACGTCCACGTTACACTGCCACACATCAAAGTTAATACTTAAATAATGTTGTGTACTATCATCTTATCAGATTTTGTTACTGCCCGGTTCGAGATTATAGTATTATATTAAATGTTATGTGAATAATCATATTTTTTTTGTGAATAACCATGAATAACCATTCGTTTCCGGGTCTGGACCATCAATTATGCCGCGTGTTTTCATTAGGAAACAACAGAGAAAGCCCAGCCCTATCATACTCAACAATCAGGCCTTGCACAGAGCATTTAGTTTCGAGGTTCGGATAAACTAGCATATTTTTTGAGTTCTGCATATCCCAACAATCACATTCAGCACTACTTTCGTTCAAGAAACCCCATATTTGCATGTTCACCTTGCATCTAGTCTCTGAGTCTATTCAGTGATTTTACAGTCAGTTGGTCTATTTGAATTTCATTATTCAAATATACCAACTGCCAAGTCAGTTGGTATATTTGAATGATGAAATAACTTTTATTTGATTTTTTAAATATTTTTCCAAGTATTTTATAATATTTAATTTATTATTTAATTCCAGAGTGGTAATGAGTTGCATGGGAACCTCACACCGTATCGTTTCTTAATATCACGTGCCGTTTCACCAGCTTTCGTTAACATTGATCAACGTAGGAAAATGTGACAGTAAATTATACAGGTGCAGAGATGCTCTTTCGAGACAAAGTACAAAGCATATGAATTTCATAACGATTTTTTTTTTAGTATTAGGGTTTTTTTACATTTCACTTCATTATTTTCTCCTATTATGTCAATATAGAAAATATCTATGACTCTTCTCAATGTCGACTTCTCTAACGCTCTAGACTTACGTTGACTAAATTCAATTTTTTTATTACATTGTAATTTGTTTTATCAAAAATTAATAAAAAAAATTATTACACTTTTGTTGTATATTTATTGCCATGTTCTCTTCCAACCAAAAGAGAATAGATCACATGACACCGCTTTCATTTCTTCTATTTCTATACTATTCGTTATACATATATGGTCTCCAGTTTTTTATACTTCTTACTTTTACCTCAGTTAAAATATTTCTACATTTCTCTTTCCACTCTTTCAGCGGTCAAATTTGAATAATCGGGTACGTAGTCATCTGAAACGGGTTATTATTTTTGTCTCTTATTGAGGGCACTTTGTGACCTGCTTTAATTTTTAAATACTCCATTTACTTTGTATCTTATAAAACCACCAGCTTACATAAAGTATGGTGTATATTTCTTCTTTATTCACATTGAAATGCTAAGTTGGGTGTAATCCTATATCTATAAAAAAGCCTTGTTATGTAATTGTTATATTATTTGATAAAAAATATGAAAAGGCTCTTATCATATTTATAAAATGAGTTATTAATTATGTGAAATATACATGGGCTCGAGTACACCATCAAGACTATTGAAATTGATTGGATACTAAGATGCATAACCCTGAGCCGTAAGTAATATTTCACCAGACTCATGATAGTAAAATAATTATACCAATAGAAAATATTTAAAATATGGAATTTTTACATCTTATGGATTAAAAACAGTAAGGGCGGATGTCTTCATTTATCTATTTCATGATTTATCAAAAGGTGTATTATTGTAAATTCATGACTTAAAGTTTCCATTTAGCGTTATTAAAATGACATTTTCTGTAGCATGTAGTAAGAAATTAGTCACTCGACCATCAACCGTAGACAAAAAAAAGTAAGTAAAACTGAAAGGTTAAAAATAAAAGTTGTGCTCTTACAAGATGGTGGTAACCCTGTTTATACTGGCATTTACTTTATAGAACCGACAGTAGAACAAAGTTACATTTTCTTTGAAGACCATCCACTTAAAGTAACTTTCAAAGCTTTTGACACTTACAAACTTTCGTTACATTTTCCGTCTTCCCTTTCATCTCCCGACTTCGTGTGAGATCTCCGAGCTGGCAAAGCAAATTACTTTCTTGACCATAACGACGGACTAATCAATTTAGCATCCCATGTGCGCTCTTTCTCTATTTTGTCCTTTACTCATTAGCAACATTATCAAAGGTGTAAAATTGTCTTGAGACATTTACGTAAGACACCCATTAATATTTGCTATGAAACATTTTATAAGGTTAGTGAAAATGTAACTCATATTTCGTGCTAATTTTCGTTCGTAAAATAAACTATGTATATTAAAAACTTATTGGATTAGTTAACCACTCGTAGCAGTCATATTAAGTTACACATTGATTCAATGTGTATAGTTTGCGTGACGGTTTTTCTTTTAGATATTATAAATCGACAATAATTCAATCTCGATGTATTTTTTTAATAGGACATACGAGGCATATCCAGAAAGTAAGTGTACTGAATTTTTGTAGGTTACAATTTTTTTTATTTAAACAAAAAAATTACGTGGTTACCGTAGTACATATGTAAGCTATTTTTCGACATAGTCGCCATTCCTCTCAATGCAGGTGGTGAAGCGGGGTATCAACTTTTTGATGCCTTCCTGAAATTTCTTTATTTGGTATATCCACCTTGCTGGAGGTCGTCCTATTGCTCGCCACCTCTCGACAACTTCAGCCAAAAAAAGCTTCTTCAAACTATTTCAATCTCTGATGGTGACATGTTCAAAGTATCAAAATGTTCCCTATATGCATGTCGTTGACAGTCTTTCTTTGACTTGCAGATCCTGGAGTATGGACACATTAGTACATATTGCTGTCAAGAGATAAAGTGAAGTGAAGCAAATAAGATTAAAAAAAATACCAATCAATGATCAAATAATTTATAAAGCATTTTTTTCCATTTTAAAAATTTGATAAGGCGAACAGATTTTTTTAGAATATTTATTAATAAATTACTTTGTTAGTCCACTAATTATATTAATGCGTACTACACGTGTGTCTAGATCTTTTTCCAAAGATATTTTCAGGAGAAATGAGGGCTGTGTGTTTTAATGGAGATAAATTTAATGCCTCATTGATGAAATTATTTTTAATAGGCAATCCATTCAAACTTGGATAATTTGACCCATCGAATTGAAATCATTATGTTATGAATCGATATAATTATTTTTTAAATGACAATTCAAAGTTTCAACTATCAATCTATAAGTAGAAAAGTTCCACGAAGAAAGAAGAAACGCAACATTCGTTGGACTAATGAAAATAAAAAAAAAACATCAAAAGGTTTTTTAATTCGGTTAATAACACTAAAAGTAATAGTTAATAAATCAAGTATGAAGACTAAAATAATCATAATTGAACAACGAATCCGTGACATTTGAGACGTTATATCACGTTCGAAATTACTGACGTTATTATCGACAAAATTTACGCTGAAACCATTATATTTTAGAATCTTAACGCGAATCATATTTTAGTACGTCAACGATGTTGAAAATCCGTCCTCGAAAGTTGAATATTTATGGATTTAATTTTGTCCCATTCCGGGCCTTTATTCCAGGTATGAAATGGAAGAAATTCTACTTGGAACTAAATGCGTAATATAACTTATGGACTCATTTTCCTCTCAAAGTAATTTTTTAACATTATTTATGACCGCCACGTTTTTGCTGAAATAAACAGGTTATGTACATTTGAAAGGTACTTTTATTAAGCCGTCCTTAATCTTGTTTTAATTTGTTACAACAAATCTCTTCTAGACGTGAGATTACAAACGTAAATGTGGGAGTATAAAACAATCTTTGTAATACGCTTAAAAATAGTAACCAAATTATTTTATGTTAAAAAATACGCCTACATCGTTTATGTAATCTTTGTTTTAATAAATCCCGTAATGTAAAAATAGATTTATTATCCGTTAAAGGAACTTAGCATTTTACTTACAGCCTGTTTATTAACAAAAAATATTCAATTCAATCGATGTTTTATCTTATTAAGAAAGTGCATACTTTCTTAATAAGATAAAATAGAGATATAAAGCAGAAGTTACTATCAGTTTACCACCTTATGTTAAAACAAATGTTTAACGAATATGAACAATATATATATATTACTATAGAATAGATTTAAAGTTAGGAATATAACTTTAAATACAATTAATTGTATATTACGAGTATTTATAGTTAAAGCATTAACTCTGTGGAGATTTAAAGACATTGTAATTTATTTAGTTAAACACTGTTTATCCCACATTATACAACGGTATACATCTACCGGTTTCAAGGTTTCCATCTCATCATCAAGGGAGCAGACAGCCACTGTTTATTCCACATTATGTATATAAAGGTATAACTCTACTGGTTTCAAGGTTTTCATCTCATCATCAAGGGAGCAGACCAGCACTGTGTATTCCACATTATGTATATAAAGGTATAACTCTACCGGTTTCAAGGTTTTCACCTTATCATCAGAGGAGAGCAGCCTTGTTTGTGCTAAACAAATTACAATTAAATGTATCTATAGTTGATATTACGTAAAATATATCCAGAACGAATAATACTTATCATCATCATTATCCACATTTATCAGATATCTACATTTTTCTTACCTGATACTCATATTTTAGTTTTCCCACGTTCATACACCTCGTCATACATGCTCTCCAGTATAAAGGTTTTTTCTTTTCCTTATTTCAGAATTTGATCACTTCTGTCGCGCCACGTTTTTCTAGGTCTTGCCAAATTGTTATTACCAAGTATTCAACTCGTATTGATTACATATTTCAATTTTTCATAATTTATCATTACTAGTTCATTTGATACTCGTATCGAATAAATATATATATTATTGGAATTGGCTATAAAAATAAGCTAGTTTCGATTTTTAGTCTTAACATTTTGAATTATTTGTTGTAAAACATACGTAATCAAATAAAATCAATCAACATTCCTGAGAAAGTAGACAAAATACAAATAAATACAAATTTTGGGAAAAAACATTGAATATTTTGCCATAGCGCCGAGGAGCGCAGAAGGTTGGAAGAGATATAAGTGCGATACAGTAAGATTTAATACGAGAATTTATTTTTATTGAATGTATGATATTGGACGCTAGCTAATGTATAAGACTTTCATTTATATTTACCGCAATTCTAAAATATTTTCTGTACATCGCATAAACAGCGCTTTACACGTCGATGTGTTACTAGATATGTACAATATAATGGAAGAAATATTACGTAGTTTATTAAGTATAAACTGTAATGCTCCAGTAAAAGTTTTCGTATGTATTTCTGACCGATAACAAACGAAACGAGGAGTTTTTGTTTATGTTATGAAATCATTCAAATTTTGACTCAATAATTACTTTGATAAACAAATCAAGAAATGTTTACTTTGATGAACATAAATATACTATTATGCAAAAGGCATTTCATGCATTTTATTATTGTATAATTTTGATTTCCATTTTGAGTGGCCACAAAGTTTTTATTAACATTCAAACTCGGTCATGACGATACCTAAAATATTAAAAAGCAACCATATTATGAGCTCGAAAACAATTTCAATAAAATGCTTGAATCATAATTCTGTTGTCGGTTTTATTAATTCATAACTCAATTAACAAAATGCTGATACCAACTAAAATGTAATAAAGGTTTGGTTAAGAAACGATTGTGTAAACTTAATATCGAAATTATACAAATCTTATGAACACAGTCAAAATACATTACCTATTTATTTCTCTCTTTGAATAACAAACATCGGAGTAATTTCATAAAAATGCAAATTTCGGAATAAATTTAAAAGGAAATGTCGGCTAACTATATAAGTTATTGGGCAGGCGTAGCTTTTACTAACGGCTATAATGTCAGAAAAACGTACAAAAATCAACTTGAATTTAATTAAAAACAAAAACAAATTTTATCGTGCTGCACAGCAGGACATCTCCCTGAGTGTACGATACAAGATGAATACCAAATGCACGTATATACGGAAACAACATCCAACCCCCAAGACATATGAAAGCATTCTTAAAATATTTATGAATTTATTATACATATAATACATCATTTTCATTAATGAAAATCATATCCATCCCCTATAACTTGCATTATATGATAAAAATTTCGACTTTTGGAATATTCCTTACTAGAAAGACAATTAGTAACAGCCATTACATTTGATCAAATATTAAAAAAAAAACTATTAGCTGTGGTTTGAATCTATTTTGTATAAATGTGTCTAAATACGACAAAGAAGACTGGCCAAAGAATCAGAGGCAGTGTTGTTCTTTCTGCATTTTGTGCGTTGCATCCAGGTGCCCAATTCTAGTGACAAAATTCTCAGTATACCGCCTCTCATCAGTTACATATTTTGCAAAAAATACAGCTTCTTGTTTAAAATATTAGTTTTATCTTATGGTTATTTAAAAAATGTCATGGGAGATGTTTTTAAATTAATGTAGCGACAAAAATCAACTTGTTTATTTTAAGAAGTCCCTTTTCTCACCGTGAGGTTAATTGTAGACTAGGTATAAGTCGGACTAATTGTACGACTCGCCTCCAGGTACCTCTATCCTGAGCACTAGTGCGTCAGTCAAAATAACTTAGAAGAACTGCGTCATTTCTCTCTTGTCTTTCCACTTAACTTATGGACGATCTCGAAGCCTTCTTCCCGTTGACTCTCCTCAAAAGATCAGTCGATATAAAAATACTGTAAATAGTATAAATGAAATATTACAACTGTTGATGCATTAAATACGATAATAAAAAAAATCGTGTCGTAAGTTCCATTAAAAACAAAATTGAAAATGTTTAGGGACAACGAACGAATGCGGTGACGCGCTGGACTTTTGTGCACAGGGTTGGTGCTTCGGAGCCCGCGCTGTGTTCCCCTCGAATATTAAATAATACCTAGTATTTTGAAGTGAAAGCATACATATGACTTTAGTAATTTTTCACAAAGGCCGCCTTATTCCTGGGCCTATCTTTGAGAAACAAGAACAAAACAGATTAAAGAAGTCGCAACAATGCGTGTATGAACGAGTAACCTTTTGTTATGCAAAACATATGTTGAAAAGAAATTTAGACCTTTGAATTCCCGAGACACATATTTATTTAACTTTTTAACGGCTCATTAAATGCAAGTAATGTTTCCTCAATGAATTTTAGTTTTTTCGCTTTGTGTGCTGGCGAACTTCAAAAATAAAAAAAAAACAAATTACATAGGACGATGTTGACCTTGAAAATTTGCTTACAATTTTATTCGTAGTCTAAAATATTTCAAATTCTATCAATAATAATTAGAAGTAGGAAAACAAATATGTATGGCTCGAGGGTTGTATGTCTCAAGGGTTGAAATTTTGTTTTTCATTAAAAAAAAATTTCATTAACCTTTTGATGTAGTGGAATGTATTAATTTAATTATCGTATAATTTATATTCGAAGAGAAAAAAAAATGAAACGAAAAAAACCTTTGCAAAATAAATAACAATACAAATTTGTTTAAAAATTAAAATGAAGTTGTAATTAATTGTTTTTATTGAAAAGAGAACATGTTTCAAGTATCATGCGTTTATTCCATATAAAAAAAATGTTAAAGTTTAGATTTGCGTGAATGTCTGAAAAACTAACATGATGGTTTACGATAACTTTGATGCATGAAAGTGAAACAGGGACGTGGAAAATGATAAAAAGGAACCGAATAAATGCTATAAAAAATGGGTGCACTGAGAAGAATACACAGGGTGACAATGTATGACAGAATACAGGAAGAAGTTATTAGGGATGAATGTGAACTTAATACTGTATTATTAAGCACTCTGAGATGGTTTGGACATACAGAATAAATGAATGACGAAAGCTTAAATAATCAAATAACATATATATTGCAAATGTGAACGGAAGGCATGGTAGAGGAAGACCAAGAAAAGTGTATTTAGATCAAGTAAATAATATTTTAAAGGAAAGAAATTTAAAAAGTCAGACAAATCATAGGAGTTACACGAGAAAGTGTATGGATGCATAAAAAGAGAAAGATGTGTGTCGCGATAAGAAACTCTGGCCCTTCTCCTCTCTGCCTACCCCAAAAGAGAGACTTAAAGTTTAGTAAAAGTTTTCTTTCAATATGTTCTCGGTTTTATCAAACGTAATTTTTTATAATCTTATGACTAAAACATTATTATAGAAAAAAACATAAAGGAATTCTTTGTGTTCACAAAAAAATGTTAAAGATTTTTGTTTTTTTTTTAAATTATTAAACTAACAATAAACGACTTTTATAAACAGTTACCTCTTTATTTCTAGAATATTTTCCCTCTGGCGATAATAAAACTTCAGAAATATGTAAAAACATCTATTTTATTAGCCACTAGTCACAGTTATAAAAAATGGAATAAACGGTGTTTGATGAAACAAATTACAATGTCTTTAAACCTCCATAATGTTAATGCTGTAACTATAAATATTATACAATATAAATGACAACATACAACCGTGCTGTTCTACGATTTAAATTCATCAACAAAAAATAAAATGATAGATTAGTTTTAAAATTATCCAAATTAAAAAGACTACACTTTTGTCATTTTCTTGTCCACACAAAAATAAGGTACTTTGATAAGTAAATTGACTTACCAATCATTTCCTGTTACTAAATATCTAATCTGAAACAATATCGTTGCATAATTCTGTATTATCAAATCTAAAGTTAGGTTGCAGCGTGAATAATGCATTGTCTAAAGACAGCAGCTGAGTTGACGATCCACCCCTCCCGTGTACCCAGCCACTGCACCAAACTGATTAAGCGAAACTGCTTCGAGGACAAAGCTTGATGAACGTGGCTCGTTACCATTACCTTCTCTTCTCAGATCCGCACTTAACCTTTCTTTGTGTTCTGAAAGTGAAATAACTGCTGCCTAATAATAAGTTTTGCAAATCAAGATAAAATTTGGAAAACAGCCTTAATAGAAATAATTATGCTATGTTAATTTATATTTAACAACAAAGTTTCAATAAAATGTACATATTTTACAAGTGTTCGTTTAACAAACAATCCGAGAAAAAGTTGACTTTCTACGACATCGTATATTTTCACCATCTCGAACATCATGGCCCTTTGAAGGATTTATCTATTACCTAATCCCTCACTCGCTTGCTCCATAGGATGATGACTCATCACGCCATCCTGAGGTTAAATTTAAAAAGTTGATAGCGGCTTTGTTCGGTGTCTTTTCATTATTTAATTAAATCTTCAATTATGGCGATGATAATTCATATTTAGTCACATTCATTCAACATTCGAGTAACTTAGGAATAAGATTTTGATAGATATCGACATATTGCATCAATTCTGAAAAAATATTTCTGAATGAAATATTTGTACTAAAACAATACATTGGAGTGGTATTCAGAAACTTACTTTTATAGCGTTGTTAAGTAATACATAGATATCTAAGCTGGTTCTTGAAATATATTGTAAGCGTTAGGTAAATTCTTTAAGTACTCTTCAAAATATCCTAATGGAAGAGCATGGACCAGAGACACCACTGTCTTCGATCTTATTAATCGGGCCTTAAAGATTTAGAACCACTGGAGTTGGATGATAACTCATTAAGAAATACTTCTATACGTGAAGAGGTAACAAAGCTCGCATAATTCTAGAAGATGCGCGCGCGAGTCCTATGGCAGTTAAGTTGGAATATTGTAGTAACATTGGGTGTAAAATTTCAGGTATTTAATTATTTCACATAAAGAGATACGAAAGCGAGACCTGCCTGGAGCTCATAAGCATCGGTTTGAAACGTTAGAATGCTAAGCAAACTTATTTACCTCTAAGCTTCTGGATCTGGCACGTTATGATATAAAATGATGTTTCATATCTTTCTTAGTACCCTTTATAGTTTTTAGGGATCATAGAAAAAGATTAAAATAATTTGCCTAAAGGCCTCAACCTTTATCCTGTGCCATAAAATAAACTGTTTTTTTAGGAAATTAAAAAAAATTTTTTTTTAGGAAATTTTAAAAATATCGTTATCTATTATTCTAGTTCGTTCTTAATTCTTCATTTGCAGGTTTTTTTTTCAAAGCATTTTTCATCTCAATAAACAATTTCTATAGTTTAATAATTTTTTTAACCTCTAAGATTTTTATTTGTTTAATAAACGCTTGTTATTTTTTTACTTCTCTTCAATGGTTTGAAGTATTTTTTAATATAAATCAACCATGATTCTTAATACTTAAGTAATAACTTACTGACCAATTCTTCCGTGATTAAGCATTTGGTAAGAAAATTAAATTTGAAACATTTGATTTCACAAGTCCGTGCCTGTCAGTTCCCAGAGTTCCGAATCTGTCTCCAAGTTATACCAGTAATGTCTGGACTTTATGTTGTTGGAACGCTATAAATCATCACATTAAGATCAAGGGACAAATCTTCTAGATAATATTATAATTACCCACCTTAGAAATTATGACACTACAAATATAACGGTTTGTGTCCACTTTAATTTACGAGTCTCGCCTTCTAACATAATAAAATACAAAAATATTAATCGCAAAGCTCTAAACTGCTTTCAACAACCAAAGTCATCATAAGAGAACTCATTTTCGAGTTTTTTTAAAGGATATTATTTTAAGTGTGTATATACATACATACTCGTATTATCTAACGAGGCTAAAATCAAGTTTATGATTTTTTTTTTTGTTTTTTACACATGTCATTATTATTTCAACTAACTTCGGTTTATGTGTATTTTCAAAAAAGAAAACATAATAAAACAAACAAATCTGAGAAAATAATGAATTTTTTTATTGATAAATATAAATTTCCGAAGCATTATTTTTATTCAATTGTCTTTCTATGCACTTGAACCGTTATGCATCTGAATGTAATTTAAATGCATTATCGTTCGTATTACGACTAAAAGATGAATTACAAGACGCGATATTTTTCATGAAAATTTAAAAGTATGCGTGAGTCGTCTAACGTCGAAAAAGCTCCTAGATTCAATCAAACGACGTGAAGCATTTTGTTTAGAGACCATGCAGAGGTCGAATACTTAGGGGCGTTAATCTCGAAATATGAAAATTGTGAAGCAGATATTTAGAGAAAAAAATGGTATGGTGCCATCCGCAATACCAAACAGACAAAGATATAGAAAGATCAGTCTATACTTATCATCACCGAAATGTGTGTGGCTAGAGCTCTATTTTTCTACATCGTACTTAATGCAGTGGCGACATGAACGCCGAGGAATAAGAAGAGATATGTTAGATATTTTTGAGATGTAGTTTTGGTGCCAAAGCCTCTCATCTCATAGACTGTAAGACGCATCAATGTGTCCTGCTTCCAGGATCTAAAAGTCAAATATAGGTAATCAATCGACATGCAGAATGAGAATGCTATCAACCTTCAGATATGTCGCTAAAAGAGATAAAGACAGTTTAAGGAATCTGCTAGTAACTGAAAGTGTAGAATAGTGGCGATGAAGGTGATCGCCTTTAACAAAGTATAAAGACTAAATCAAAGCGATGACTAATTCTCCATTGAGAGCTGCACTCATCATTACTCAGGACCACTAAGGAGTGAGGGCGAATTATCTACTCTGTTCCAGATGGTCAAAGAACCGCGACTTTCAGTTATGAGCAACACGAAGGGTTAAAACTAAATTAGTGGAAACATTAACGAATTTTGAAAACACCCGATTTCGTTAATGCATTCTGTACAGCAAATTAATACATCCATACACAGCATCATTACATGTTCACTGAGGGCTATGTAGAAAGAACAAATATCTAAACTTTTACGTCCAAGCACACAACATTCGTCTCATCCACAGTCAAACATCCTATTATACACAATACTATATAATTAACAATTCTCATATACCTTCTTTCATAATCTAATCCATTTGATCCAGCCACGTTTTCGTTGGTCTACCTCTTCCATGGTCACTATACAGCACCGGTATAAAGACTGTAAAATAGGTGGATGGCTGCCGCTCAATACTCTGAGATTCCGGTTTACTTCTTTTTGCTTTTCTTTTGGGGAAAAGTAGCAGGGTGAAGAGATTCCTCTTTAGTAGGTAGAAGTTGGTCGTAAATAAAATACAGCGGACGTTCCAAAAACTGAGAATATATTTTGCTCATTTTTCGTTCCTTATGTGCAGCCCATCGTTCATCGTAAGCTCCTTTATTCGTCCGTGTATGTCGTCGCGGCTTACTAGATAGTTGCTAGATACCATATATACCGCGCGTTCTCTGCATGCATAGGCTGTTCGATTATTTATAGTGATCATTGCGAAGGCCACGCATAAGAAACATTTCATTACAATAGATACAGATATCAACTCTACAATATTTACACAGCAATTATACAAATAAATTCATGTGTTTTAGGTGACGCATACGTCCGATATAGTCACTTTGCACTTTTGACTTGTATACTCGCTTAGTCATTCTTTGGTCACTTAATTTCTTCACAGGCCGAAACCATCTTAAAATGTTTTTTTTTCATATTAATTAAAACGTTCATTTTTGTTTTGAAGTCTTTATTCCGCCTTCTTTAATATATTAACACTCCACTAGTTTTTCTTAGTACACACATCTCTACTGCACCAATCTTACTTTTATACAACTTCTGCTAAGTCTAAGCTTCAATTCCAAAAGTTAAGGTGAACACCAAACACTTTTATGTATTGTCATTTTTGCTACTATTGTATATTACATTAGTTGCCCGATTTACACTGTTCCCTGTCACTATCTTTTTTTGAATGTCGCTTTCAACTTAAACAAATAATATCCTATTGAGTCAGTCACAGCCCTACATTAAATACACAAATTTCGCAATCACCATTAACTCGATCTCATCGTCGTGTTACTTTGTTTTCATTAAAGTTGTCTTGTCATCGTCTAAATACCATTATTTTCATGGTTTTTGACTAGCCTAATTTGTTCCACCGAGCGACAATGGCGAGAATTAATCGGAACGATTTTTTTTTCTCTAATTTCAAGATACTTGAATAATAAAGAAGTTCATTATGCAATGAGCAAAAAACAGTTTAGATCTGTGGGAACAATCCACGTAAAACATTACAAGACAATACTCATTTAGTGGTTATTTTAATGAAAATGAATTCCGTGCAAAAAATATGTTGATATCTCTCGACAGTTCAAACAATGTGGAACAAGTCTACAAAATTGTCAACATTCAAGAAAACTTAATATGAAATTACCCTGTTAATCTACGAATTACACTTAATCATCGCGACAAGTGTTTATACCTCCTATCCAGATGCTCTCTTTAAGCGGATTTTCTTTGGTTTGTTAAAGAGTATTTAATATTTTAGTTTGAGTACGTAAGCTTAAAGGAGAAGTAAACTTTTAAATATAACGTGTTATAGATAAATGTATGGAAGATATTATAAGAGAGGCTATTGATGTCATCGAAATTATGAAAAACGTTAAGATTTAACCTACATGGTAATTTCTTGTAATTCGGTGTCACAACATATCAAATTTGTGAGAGTTAATGGTAAACCAATTGAATAGTAATCAATAATCGGTTAAAACCTTCAGCCTATTCTTTCATGTTTATATATCCTCAGTTAGATACAGGAAGAAGTCTGGTTTCTCGGGATACGACAATTGACAGACAACAGACCTGGATGCCTAAAATTTGGGTATCTATTTTAAATTACTTATTTTTGTTAGTCTTGTAAAAAAAATAGAATTCATCGAAAGTATGTGTAATATATTGATCAGACATAAATATTTTAATTAGGGGTGAATTTTTCGTAATATTTGATATTTTCTCACATTGACATTGAGAACCAGATCAACAACGAACTTAATAAATTGTACCTATCTTAATATAATCAATTCCATGTTCTTATAAATATTCACTTAAGACTTATTCCACTGATTTGATTTTCCATGGAGTGAAATTCGATTTTCGATCTCCATGCAATACAAAAACTTTCTTTTTTTAACTGATTAAGGTGCAAAAAGTGTTAATCGAATACACCTAACGCTGAACATGCGTCATTATTTAGCAGTCCCCTGTTATTCGCGGATTTGTATCCGCGGTTGACCTCTAGCCATTTAAAAAAAATCTTGAGCCGAATCAGTGCCATTTATAATTTAAAAAATCAGTCCGACGAAAGTCCTAAAGAATCATTTCAAACCATGCTCCGTGATTAATCGCCCTCCATCTCTCGGTTTGATTGCATCGTTTCCAGTATCTGTGTTTGTATTCAAATAACCCTTATTTACCATAATATTGCCTACGAAATGCAAGACCAGAGATGCTGGTAACTCATAGGCTGCAAAGAGACCCCTTAAAATGCTTATGAAACCTGAACTTTTTTTACTAAGTACAAAAAGAAAACGATCGCTTCTGTTGCTTTAGTGTATGTAAAGAACGAATCTCCTATTTGTAGAAAGAAATTCGGACTAGTTTTGCTGTTGCACATCAAGCTGCAAAAGTTTACAGTGAATACGGAGACGAGAGAGTCGGTGTATTTATAAAAAAACGGCGATGTAGTATAGATATACTAAGTATACGGTTATTTAGAAGACGTTTGCTTTCATTCACGGATTGCGCTATACGCGGATGGGGTGTGATGAAATTTACCCTCCGCAGATAATGGGGGACTCGACAGTAATTCCAATCGGAGAAATTGACGATAAAGTGCTATGTTAAAACGATGCTTTTGAAACGGACATTTAATTTTTTTACACAGATATTCAAGGAAACTGAAATGTGAATAAATTATATTTTATTATACTTCTAAAGATGGTGTAACGGTTAATATTCATATAAAGCAATTATGCAAGCCAGATTCGATTCTTGGTGGACTAAATTCATTCAAATTTGACTCTTTCGGATCGTTTTACATCTGAATTTTTGGTTTTTATGACGTACATATATGCTGCTTATCATAAATTCTTACTAAGCCATACAAAGATAGCGCTATATAAACTCTGTTGAACGAAAGGCTGCAGCAGATTAAATCTGCAAATTGTCTTGGCAGTTTAATCTCCTTGCCATCGTAACTTTAAGTATGGCCTGAAATGCGACAACTTGCATCAAATAAACCAATACACGCAGAGCGTCTTCCAAACACGAGGTATAGTATATGTGTATAATAGTATACTTTGTTACCAAAACACAAAAGTATAGTTTCGTTGTATATGATAAAGTAAAACTTGGCGAGCTAAAGATTCTAAAATAATCCGCCCTTGATTGTTGGTCACAAATTTAAGTGGTTGGTACAAATTTATGTGCCCTTTATGTGGTCATTTTGCCCCCTAACTGAAATAATATCTAATGAAGTCCTAATTCATCTATTGAATTTAATAGTGACCTTAACACTTTGGTATTAACTTACAGATAAAACATATATTACTTATTTTTAGACGGTGCTTTTCTTTGATGCCTTGTTTGTAAGACACGTGTCTTCCAATCCACGTATTGCGGGTTCGATTCTCATTGGAATCCTGATTTAAAGAAAAAGGATTTCGTTATATTTTTCATAAAAGGCTTAACATCTTTTTGGTTTATTGGAGA
This sequence comes from Odontocerum albicorne, assembly GCA_949825065.1. NCBI lineage: Eukaryota > Metazoa > Arthropoda > Insecta > Trichoptera > Odontoceridae > Odontocerum > Odontocerum albicorne. The sequence goes on along the minus strand of CATKWJ010000590.1, from coordinate 10,392 downwards.
AGGTTGCTACATGTCAATCATCCCACCAGATTATACAATAAACAACGAAAGTGTAATGCAATACCACAACAAAATCAAATTGATTTCGTTTGTTGTATTGGTGTGTTTTTAAGACATCAAAAAATACACCCGCTTCATATTAATAATATGAAAACTTTTGTTATGTACAACGGAAGTAAATGAAAAATTCTCTCTCATGGGGTGGGGTAGATTAACCGTAAAGGATATATTTCTGTCTCTTTGCTGACGTGCCCTGCATCGTAATGAGTGCAACCCCCATATCTTTGATACCAGTTGAATGGTGCTAGAAATACACAAAATGTTACAGCTTTCGTAAAATATGAATGAAATAATTTTTAATTATAAAATTCCTTTTATCAAAAAATTTTAGTAAAACTAAAAAGATGTAAAATTTTACAATTATTACAACTATATATTATTTATAGTTAAGGCATTAACATTGTGGAGGTTTAAAGACATTGTAATTTGTTTAATCAAACACTGTTTATTCCACTTTTTTTAACGGTATAATCCTGCCAGTTTCAAGGTTTTCACCTCATCATCAGGGAGGACAAATAAGAATTAATTGTGCTCCTCTGATGATGAGGTGAAAACCTTGAAATTGGTAGGTGAGGTGAAAATCCGTTACATAAAGTGGAATAAACACTGTTTAATAAAACATATTACAATATAGCAACTGTGCATCGAAGTACAAAAAATGTTTATTTATTCATAAGTTACTCTACAGTATATTGAAATTCGTATTGCGGAATTGTTAAGTGTATAAATCAAAATCACTGGGGTAGGAATTTAACTCATAGTTCCTCATTATACGTATTGAAAACACTACTGAACATGAATAGGTTACAAAAAACCTTGTCGACGAACTGATCCACAATGAGACCCTTTCCATTTTTTCGTATAAAATTGGCCATCGTCGTGACTATAGTGGAGGAAGGCTTTACTTATATTAATTTGTTTTGCGATACCTGATCGTGATTTAAAATGTTCTAATTTTTTAATACATACCATTTAAAATATATTGAGTTCTTTGAAAGAAATCGATACACTATGCTCAGAGTTTTTACACAATTGAAACCGTACAAATAAACGAATAAAAAATTAAAGAAATGACGGTATACGTAATTCGATTACTCGATAAATCGATTCCAATAAAAATGTGCAATAGAATACGTCAACTGGGCGAGAGAACAAGCGAACGTTCTTATATTCAGTTAATAAAAAAACAAGACTGTTAAAAAAAAATCTTATTCGAAGTCTACATAAATCACATTCGAATATTAAACAACTCATCAAATTTTGTCAATATTTTGAACGCTCGCTCATCCTGTTTCTCATTCATATGGTAGCCGTCAACATATCCGAAATGATGATTCGGTCATATTAAAGAGCTTGGCCGAGAACCAACATTATCTATGGCCCCATTAAACGATCGTTCGGGTTTTGAACTACTAGCGGTTAGTAAACACGCGTATTGGTAACACTTTTTCGCACGAGAAAAGGCAACAACACTCGCACAAGTGTCAAGTCTAGCGCGTGAACAACAATTCTATTTCGGGTAAGTATTATTACCAGACGATTTTTTTTACCAGACTGGAACCTTATTTTTGGGTACCATCAGGAATCGAGCCACCTGATGGAAGTTAAGCGTCTTACTAACACTTTAGTACAGTATTGAAGTAAATTTCCTTAAGTATAAAACATAACTATTATATTTTCAACATGTGAAAACAGTTTTCTGCCCTTGGCAGGTCAACAAAGAGCATATTTCTTGAAAGTATGGGGTGAGGAGTGTGAGCTAATATTAGGTCCTTACATATGAAATTGGCATTTTGCCGTACTGGCAACTTTGATCTCAAATATCTTCTCTTTGGTTAGGAATTCCAAATTAAAATTTATACAGCTATTTACTCAAGTATTTGTGTTTCGAAAATTATAATTCATTTGTTTTTTCCTCAATTGTTTTTTTTCTTTGCGTCACTCAGTTTACAAAATGGAAAACTTGAAATATCGCGTTATTTACGAGTACGAGTTCCACCGTGGCACCAGTGCTGCAGAAACGGCTCGAAGGATTAACGATGTGTATGGCGACGGTGCCGCAAAAGAAAACACAGTGCGTTTTTGGTTCCAACGTTTTCGTTCTGGAAATTTCGACCTGCAGAAAAAGCCCCGTGGACGGCCGGAGACCAAAGTTGATAATGAAGAATTGAAGGCTATTGTGGAAGCGGATCCATCGCAAACCACGTCCGAGTTAGCTGCAGGCTGCGGTGTTAGTGATAAAACTGTTTTAATCCACTTGAAGCAAATTGGGAAGGTGAAAAAGCTTGAAAGGTGGGTACCTCACGAATTGAGTGAAGCAAATCAACAAACGCGCGTTGACTGCTGCGTTGCATTACTCAACCGGCACAATAATGAAGGGATTTTGAATCGAATCATTACCTGTGATGAAAAGTGGATCCTGTATGATAATCGGAAGCGCTCATCGCAATGGCTGAACCCTGCCGAACCAGCCAAACCATGCCCCAAGCGAAAATTGACTCCAAAAAAGTTACTTGTGAGCGTTTGGTGGACTAGTGCTGGTGTCGTTCACTACAGCTTTCTTAAATCTGGCCAGACGATTACGGCAGATGTCTATTGTCAGCAACTGCAAACCATGATGGAAAAGCTAGCTGCTAAACAACCGAGGCTGGTTAATCGCTCTAGGCCACTGCTGCTTCATGATAACGCTAGACCACACACTGCACAACAGACGGCTACCAAATTAGAAGAGCTTCAATTGGAATGTCTAAGACATCCACCGTACTCTCCGAACCTTGCCCCAACAGATTACTATTTTTTTCGAAATTTGGATAACTTCTTGCAAGGGAAAAAATTCAACTCCGATGGGGCAGTCCAAACCGACTTCAAAGATTTTATTGATTCCCGTCCGAATGGTTTTTTTAGTAAAGGGATCGATGAACTACCTATGAGATGGCAAAAGTGCATAGATAGCAATGGAACATACTTTGATTAAATAAATATATTATATTAAAAAAAAATCAACTTTATGTTCCTCCCAAACAAAACGCCAATTTCATATGTAAGGACCTAATATTATATATATACATACATATATCCAGACCAACATGTGAAACAATTTGCTCAGTTCAAACTTAATTATTTACTCTATGGTACCATACTTATACATACATGTCATCACGCCGTTTCCTTTGCAAGGTAGGCAGAGATAACATAACTCCAAAGCACTCAACCTTCGCCTACTCCACACTCATATATCTCGTCATACACAATATTCTATTATTCACACTTCTCGCTTACCCTTCTTTTAAAATATGATTAACTTAATCCAGCTACGTTATCTTCGACCCACCGCTTCCACGCATACCTTGCTTTTCTCACTTTTATATTCGTTTAGTCATTCTCTCCACATGTCCAAACTATCTTAAGGCCCTTTTCGTCATTTTACTTAAAACATCAATTTTTTCAAGCATTTTTACTGATATCTTCATTCCGCCTTCTTTCAAACATTGACATTCCAAAACTTTACTTAATACATAGCATAAATTTTTCTCTTATCCTTCTTCTGCTAAGTTCAAGTTTCACTTCCATACATCAAGCTGGGCGCAGCAATAAAATATTTGTTATTATGTATTGTTATTTTTGCTACTATTTATATTGCGCGTTTGTTGTTCATAATATTTAGTGCTCCGTTTACCATGTTGTATTGTATTACATTGTCGTTGTATAAAGTACAACCTGGTGGGGTTAATGCCATGTGGCAATCACTTCCAACCAACCAGAAATATACTATATTAAAAAGGCCTGAAGTGATAACCACACTGGAATCCTTAATAAAAAATCTAAATTCTAGTGGGACAAGAACCCGCAACATCCGCGTTGGGAGACAGGTGTCTTACCAACTAGGTCGCGGAGGTCGTCGTCTTGTTTCCTGTCGCTTCTCTTCTTTCCATCTTTATTTAACGCTGCTGACATTTTTCCAGTGATTTAATTTGTTATATACTCGTATGTTATGATATAGGGAACCCACGATTCGCATCCATATATTAGAGAAGGTATGATTACAATGTTGCAAACCACCAGTTCGGTTTTATAAAACCTTATCGAAATTCAAATTATACCAAAACGAATCCTGATCCTCCAATCAACTCAAAAAGCCACGTTAATAGCATCATTTTCAAAAAACGCGAGCTTCCCTTAAATATATTTTTTTTCTCCAAAAAGACAATCATCTGTAATGACAGACATTTGAGCCCAATTTATTTAAGACCCTGGATCTAAACAATTTTGGGACCTTGCTCAATAAATTAGTCCCATAGGTGTCGTTTTCCATTATATACACCTAAAATAAAGAATAGCGCTATCAAGATCCATGGCGTTTAATGCAATTTCATTTATTTATGATAAGCTTTTTATCAGGGAAGAAAAATCGTGACTGGAATATTTAGTCAACTTCTCACACCATCTATCTAAAGTCTATTTTATACCCGTATTGTAATAAATTATAACAAAAATTAAAGGAGAATTTTGTTGCCCCAAATTTAAAATAGTAACAATGTTGAAATACTATACTATATACGAGTATATTAATTACTTCATGACTTTTTTCTTTAATGTGCCGAATCACTAAGTTGTATTTTTTATGTAATCTAATTTCACGAACATAAGTAGATAATACAATAATTTATATCCTTTTTAAACATGTTATCCTGATGATTATTAATTAAAAACACTGTTTATTCCACTTTATGGAACGGTATAACACTACCGGTTTCAAGGTTTTTTTATCTTATCATTAGAGGAGCACAAATAAGACTGAATTATGATTGAACTGTTACCGATATATACACTTCTAACAGTACACATTCGGGTTGGGAATTGTGAGGGAGGGAGGCAGGAGACTACTTCGACAGAACTCAGTCTTGTTTGTGCTCCCTGATGATGAGGTTAAAACCGGTAGTGTTATACCGTTACATAAAGTGGAATAAACAGTGTTTGATAAAACAAATTACAATGTCTTTAAACCTCCACAGTGTTAATGCCTTAACTATAAATAATATATGAAAAACATTTCCGTTTAATTATTACTACAATCTCATTAAAATAAATGTCGACCTCCGTGACCTTTGATAAGACATTTAAATACCATCAATGGGGTTCAGGTTCGATGACTGATGGTACCAAAAATAATGGATTTCAGTCTGGTAAATGAGTTCGTCTAGTAACAATACCCACAAACGCTAGGTGTTTGCTTATGTTGTAGCCTATTTACGTGTGGGGTAGTGTCAGCAACACGTACCATGATGAACTGCGAGCTGCGTACTTGCTCAAGTGGTTCTAAGCCCAAAGGCTAGATGTATGAGGCCGAAGTCAAAGTTATCTTCCGGCTACGCTATTTAATATGTCTGATTCATCAATTCAGGTGTGTTGAAGGATACCATACGAATAAATAAAAAATAATATACCATATAAAAGTGTAAAAAATACCAAATGTAATTTTGACAAGTTTAAAAAATGTCTAATCTACCATTATCAACGTCATTCTACATAAATATTCCATGAAATTTGTAATATGAAATTTGACATGGACACTACGAGTATTATCCATTTCAAATAGAATACACCGCGTTTTAATAAATCCGCATAAACAGAGATCGCACAAATAGAGCATTTGGTGCGTTACACTCTCTCTAGTTACTTAAAAAGTTTTCTAATTTATGAAAACTGAATACAAGAACCCATTAGCTTTACTTCATGCTACATACTTATATTAAATAGCTAAATATTTAAGCATAAACCAGGGATTATACGCGCACATTACATTAGCTTGAGCTGATATTATAGCTAAATGCTCCATTCTTAAAAATGCCATAATCGGAATTTCAAAATCTAAGTTTAAAACAAAACATATAACATTCTTTTAACGATTATTTTAAAGTACGGTTTAATATGGATGTAACATAAAATTTCAATGGTTTGTCTAAATAATAATCAGTCTAACTAACATTTTAAAATTAAAAATAAAAATATAACCAACTAAGAAAATTTAAAAAAATCTTGTACTCGCTTTGAACACAATTTAAATACTTTCCCATTGAACAAAAAAAATATTTAACACATAATTATGTAATGAAGATCGAAATCTGTCAGATATATGCAGACAAAAATGAAGGCTTAATGTCTATTTTAAAACAAACAATGTGCATGCATTATTTTCTCCGGTAATAATGGGTTAAAATTCCCATTCAAAAATCATTCAAAAGACTCGCTGAATTTATGTTTCGTTGGATTCAACCCATTGTCGTCAGGTGGATGACACGCTTGAACTCTTCTATAAAATTGTTAATATATCTCTTTATACTCCTAATTAGGGTCTAGCAGCACCATTTTAAAAATATCTCATCGCACATCACACCTCTTAATAATATTTTTAGGGTGAAACATGAACGATTCTATTGTAGGTCTGAGCCAGCTGGATAGTAAAAAAATATTTTATATTAGAATGTAATTTGACGCAAGAAAGATTCAAAGACTCAAGAAAAAACCTTCCGATAATAATTAATTATTTGATTCATATCAAACATCAATAAAAACTAATCAAATTGAAGTATATAGATAAAATAAGAAAAAAAGCAAATACAACTATTTGAGTAAATTCAGCCACTAAAAACTATTTGATAAATGGATACAGAAAAAAACTTCCAGTATAATAAAAACACTTTGATAGAAAAAAAAACAGTTTCTTGATATGTATTTTTAAAAGCATTGAGTAATAAGTAAAACCACTTGTTATAACTACCGCGCAAGCCTTTTTTACGTTTTATATTTGCATACATAATTTGAATTTGTAAAATCTTATCAACTGAAAATAACTTACATGAAAACAAGAAACAATTTAAAAATACCTGCATATATGAAATATATTTTTCTCATAGTATATTGTGTTTAAATATTTTACTTCTATGAAACACTTCGCTTAATTTATAACTCATACAATGAGAGTATAAAAATAATATACTATGCCATTTAGTTATTGTATATTGAGAAATTGTAGCTAAATGACTTATTTATCGCAGTTTCGTTAAAAAATACCTAATAAGCGTAGTACTTTTAAATTTATGACGGGTGAATCATTAGCGCCACTAAATAAATATGTTGAAAGATGCTGCTAATACGATTAAAGAAACAGAATAACGAAAATAAAAAAGTCTACTTTCCAACAGAACATTCACACCGGAAATATTGTCTTTGTTGTTTGGATAGGTATCAAGATATCTTAACGAAATAATGACGAAAGCTTTTAAGTTCAATATGCCAAATTAAGTAATACTCGTACTGAAAACATATTCCATGAATATCGCAAAATATATATTATATTTTTCAACATAAACTTCCACACCATTATACACTGTTACCAGTTGTTGTAAGACTTACACCTTTAATGGTTTGTTTCAAACGGCGACTTAAAATTGTTTATATCGCCGTTTGAAACAAACCATTAAAGTCTTGGGTGATATAAAATCTCCCCCAGTCTTGGGTGATATAAAAATGTATAATAGAAGTATTGATATTTCGTTTTAATTATTTTTTTATTTTCTACATTTAATTTGTTATTTTTCATCTTACTTTCTTTAATTTTGTTTCTTTGTGTGAATCCTAAACACTAAGATCTTAACTAGCTATTGGCACGATATATGTAATTCCTGTCTGGTAAGTTGGAAGATATTTCCGTATGGCAATAAACCTGCCGATCGTACTTTTATGCGGTGAAGTTCCAAAACAATATATAAATACAATTATTGCTAAGAAATAAACCAATGAGGTATTTAACGCCCTTCTTCAAATTGCGCCCGAGACAACGGAGAAGCCAAATCGTTTCAAGTTTAGCCCCTGAGGTCATAATCTTTTTGTGGGGTTGAAAAAATGACCTTTGAATTTTGTGATAAAAAATGGAAACGCGGTAGGATTACGTGTTTGACGAATTGGTAGAAAACTGAGGTGGATGTTTTTTTTATTAAAATTAATTCGTCATAATAACTCATAACACTAGATCATTTTCTTATTTTTTCCCCTATTTATTAATTACCAAACATAAAAATTACCGTACATGATTACCAAAGCCTGCTTGAGATTTAAAGGGATCCGCTTACAAATAAAAATGTTAACATTTAAAAATTAAGTATTTTAAATACAAGCTCTTCTTACAGTAGAACTTCAGCTGTGAAAATATAATAATTTTCTTTATGAACATATATATATGGCAGTTGATTGAACTTCATATACTCGTAGATATTACCAGCAAATACTCGAATGTTGCATGTCTATGATATAATGAAAATAATAATATCTACGAGAGTAAAATGAATATTGAAAATATTAACATTTATTTGTTTGGGTTTTGTCTTATATTTGGATATAAAATTGTTTACAGTTGTATAAATTTGGACAATTTTTTTAATACAATAGATATTTTTTTTAACTCAACATTTGTGCATTATTTAGGTGACTTAACCATATTTTTTAGTAGTTTTAAAGTGAGCAAGGTATGATAAAATATATAACATTCGTGATTTCGTTGGGAAGATGTATGTCTTTCGATGGGATGCCGATTCGATTCCCGTTGAAACCCAGAATTTTCAAAAAGACTTCCAGTCCAGTTTTCACATAAGCTCCATTAACCTGTTCACGCGCGTTAAAAATCAAATTCCACGAATCCTGTGCGCGGCACAATTTCAGCGTTTTTTAATTTCTAAATTTAAACACATATTTTGTTTAGAACCACTGATATTTGATTACAACACCAAGTAAACATGACACTTAAGTAATTTTCTGATAATAAATAATAGTCATTACTCTTAAGGAGACTCATTAAATAAAGGAGATAAACTAAACATTACGTAAAATAAACAAAGGAATGCTACGATCAAATCAATGCTTCATGACACTCACCCAATTAAATGCATATAGCACTAGTAATGTTTATTTACGTAAGAGAGACTTAGTAATGTTTATTTACGTAAGAGAGACTCATCGCAGGACTCGATCCGCGCGACAGGTCGTTAATGCTGGAAATATTGAGAAACCAAAAAAAATCGGCGCTCTGTTTATTCAACAATATCTCATAAACTAATATATTATTTGACAAGGTTTTCAAAGATGTCGCTAGAATAAAGATTATTTTAAATTTTAGTTCAATTTTTATTCCGGTTTTGTGTCATTTTTTTTAAGTATTTGTGATTTGAAACTTGGATTGTCGTCAGATCACAGGCGTTTGTGCTCCCCGCGGGGAAAGAGTTAAACAGTTTTCTGTTTGGAAAGAAGATATTTCAAGTTCGCCCGGTTAAATTGTATATGTACAACAAAAGCGAAATATTTTTTGTATTTATATTCGTACAAAAATAATACAACTAGCTCGGAAATTCATTTAAATTGTGTAATATTAATCTGCATATAATACCTATAGAGGGCATGGTTGTGAAGACGAAATGGCGATGGACCGGACATGTGATACGCATAGGCAATCATAGGCTTCCAAAACGCGTCTTGTACGGGAAAGTAGAGGGCAAGCGAAGGGTTGGTGGACAGAGAAAACGCCATAAGGACAGTCAGCGAGAGTCGCAGAATTTCTTCGGGGTGGCTGAGGACAGTGGGGGATGGAGAGCAATGTGTTCTCGGGCTGGTGGCGTCTCAACTGCTAGACGCGTGAGAAATAGTCAGCGTGTTGCGAACATGCGTCAGCCTTTTTTTTCATAGAAGATCACATGATCGACGTGGAAGTGCAGCTCAAAATTGGCGATGGAGTGACGAAGGGATCTTCGACTCCGATACTCGGCAACGACGACGACGATTACTCTGTATAAATGCAAAGAATCGAGCAATGCTAATATTTTACACAAACTTTTTAAAATCAATTTGAAACGGATTAAAAAAAAATGTATTTCGTTTCCACCAATTAAGTTCACTTAAGAATATCCTAGATTTATCCAATGCAGCAAAACACAACTAAATGCTAGATATTTTTTATCCCAACTCCTGGAAAAGGTATTTTCTGTTCATGTTTATATTAATTTACAAATCTTGATAATTTATAGGTCATTTAGGAAAATTTATATCACCTCGACCATAGTTTCTAACATTATCTTAAGGAATCCAAAAAAAATAAAAATATACCTTGATTAAAAATTATAGTTTTTTTCGAGAACTAATATTCATTTTATGTTTTTATCATAATATATTTATGAGATGACGTAAAATGCAAAATTCTTTACGACACATTTTAAATTAACGAGCCATATTAAACTGTCAAATTTATAGACTTGGTTTTACTTGATTTTATTTTCGATTATTTTCCCC
>CATKWJ010000589.1:0-95686 GCA_949825065.1 Odontocerum albicorne | reverse complement strand
TTATATGTAGATGGATGTTGTTTATGGCCGTGAAAATGTTCGAATATAATTGAAACTATTGTTTACTTAACCTAAAAAGCTGAAGGATGTTGATGTTTGGTTTTTCGCTTGAATAATTTTGCTATAAACACGAATATAGGTTTAAGAGTAGAACCATAAAAGTTAGAAACATGTTTTCAATTGGATGCATTAAAAACGCTTGACATTTATAACTTCCGAGCAACCAACGGCTGGTGAAACTAGAACGAGCGCGCGGTATGCAATTAGTGGATTTGCAAAACAATTGCACAACTGCATATTTCCTGCCTTGTGCTGGACAGCAGAGAATAGTAAACAGTTCGATCTACAGAAGTTGTCAAGCAACAATTTTAAAATTACATTCAGTCATTGATCAATCAAATTAACTACCTTGAGTTAAACTTTATAAATAAAATAAATAAAACGCTTATTTTTTATTTTTTATTCACCACTGTTATTTTGAGTTAACTACCGGTTTCAATGACCTCCGTCTTCCTCGTCAGGTGAAGTTTAACTAAATTATGTCTAAAATACATTGTTTCTAATTGTAATAGGTACAAGAGAGAGGGAGGGGAAAAGTGGCTAATAACCTTTAGTTTCATTCATTATTTCAGCTAACTGGCAACTAAAAAGTTTACACGTTACACGTTGGAAGAATGCTAAACAAGTACTGTTGCTTATTAATAATTTGATCGCCAACATCGATATGAGGTCCAAAATAAAAAATGAGTTAATGATTCGGACATCTTTAAGCGCATAGCCTAGAGACAGTATTGTCATCGTCTCCATTAATCGAACATGCAATTCGTGATCACACGTATTGGTAATACTGCCTCGCACGTAAAAACTCAACGACCCTCGCACGCATCAACGCTTTTGAGTATTGTTTCCAGACCAACTCTTACCAGATTGGGGCCTTTTTTTTCCAGTATCTTAGGGAATGGAACCCGCAACCTAATGCTGAAAGTCAAGTGTGTTACCAACTAAGCCATAGAGAGCATCCTAAAAAATAGTTCAATTTCCTTTATTTTATATATTTCTGCAATAATGCCTTCCAGTCAACTAGAAAAATGTATAATACAGTTCTGAGTGCAAAAGAAATAGAATATTTATTGTCTCTAAGAAATATTTTTGTTTCATTTTGTGGTGTCATGTTAATCATTTTTAATAAATTAAATAAAACACTTAATTTTATTTTATCTATTCACCACTCTTTTATTTGAGTTCACTGCCGGTTTCAAAGATTTCCGTCTTCCTCGCCAGGTGAGGTTGAACTAATTATGTCTAAAAAAAAAATCTAATTGTAATAGATACAGGAGGAGATTGGGGGGAAAGTGGCTAATAACAGGAGGGGAGTAGGTAGGCGTCAAATGGATTGAATGGGAAACATATATATAGCTGAAGGCTATTATTGAAATTAACTTGATTGTTTATAATGTTGCGACTTAATTTAAAGCTTTTTTTTAACCTAGAGAATTCCGATTTAAAAATTACACACCGTTCGATATCTCATATAACTCTTCTACCATCTGAGAAAATATTGTCTTAACAGTAGAATTATTTTATTTGTTCTAACGTTTCATTACTCACCGATATATCACATTTATTTATCCTTTCGCCCTTTCCTGAGTGGTTCGGTTATGTCTACGAGTACAAATATCAATCCTCAATTTATTCACCAATGTAAATTGAAGTTTGAGTATTATGTATAATTACATATAAGTATTTAGTATAATCTACCGGATTTGTCTTTCTTTTTCAATCCATCAGAATAAAAATTTTAATAATTAAAACTATGAATAGTTTCATTTAATCTTCCAAAAAATATAAAGTTGTGCCTTCCTGACCTGATATTTCCTTATGGAATATGGAGCGACGTTAATTAAATGCATTCTTACCGAGCCTTTAAATTGGAATAGAAGTCAGGAACCATCATGTGGAACGGTCATATTGATTGAGAATCCAGTTACTGGGCCATATCCGGCCCGGTAAATTACGATTAAAGTTATTATGCTTGCCTCGGAAACTTGGACAATAAATGCCAGAAAAATACTAAGGATACACTTTCGAGATGTGGTGCTGGAAAAATTATGTAGCTGGATGTTTCATAGATGGAACGACGAACCAATGTCTCAAACACAGAAGAACTTAACATTTCAGAAAGGATGTTGAAATTATGAACTCTTCACGTTCTTCGGTTACATTTCACGCAAGAAGAGACTTATGGTCACTGACAAAGTGGTGGGCTGCCGGAGAAAAGGTAGATCACCTATACTTTGTAGTGACCAGATGAAGAGTACTACGGGTCTTTGCCACAGAATATTCAGACTGTAGAATACTGAGAGAACTAGAGAAAAATGTGCATAGCTCACAGCAATTTCAGTGCGGGTCACGTTCCTTAGCATTGAGTTTACGACGCAAAAAAAAGGATTTTCATGCTGAATTTCCCTAATCTATCTCTTATTTAATTTATTCCAAAGACTCAAATGTGATCCAAGTTAAGATCGAACAACTTGTATCCCATTTTTTGCAATATAAAAAAATACTTATATCTTCCTTGATTTATAAACCCTTAAAAAAGGGCTGTGATTTAGGGTTGTTCCATATCTTAAAATCGCATTTTTGCATGTGAAGGGTTCGCTAACTTACCCCACAAGGGTAAAGCACTATAACTGTCATCTCGTTATATCAACTTGATTAAATTTTCTGACAAATTATATCAATATGGCTGTAAATAAAACTCGAGGAAAAAACGCTCAAATGATAAACTACACTACATATATCATATGTATACAGAAACGGAACTTGAGGAAAACAAAGCAATTACTTGTATATTAAATTCAAAACAAGCTTACTTTTATGTTCTCATTGTTGTGTTTCTTCAGTCACAATATGCTGGCTCTGCATATATTTTATGCCAGGAGAGATATGTTAGATCAAAGAAATTATTTTAATTTTTATTCTAGCCAATGTACAGTGCAATGCAATAAAAGGCATGACAAAAATTATAAGTAAAAATATATGGAAAATACCACCTGAAAAACTATTAAAAATTGATAATCATATATAGGTACAAAAATAAACAAATTTGGGAAAAAAATCGAAGTTACAAATTGATTGGTTTCCTCCCATTTGTTTATGAAACAGTAGTTTTTTTTAGCAGAAAACCAAAAATTGGCTATGATCTATCAAGCTATCAAGATATATTTTTTTAAATTACATGTATGCATTCAGCGATTAATACGGGACCAATACATTGCAACGTGATGTCGCATTATGGCTTCAAATTATTGTTTTCTATGTTCAACAAATATCTCGCTCACACTAAATAATGGCGTCTGTGGAAAAGTAGGCGTGAAGCATTATTGTATCCAGCTCGCATCGTCGTCTATTCGGCATTATATAATTGTATCATATTTTTTTGTATACGTGGACAAGGAAAACGAGTTGAACGGCCCTTTTGAAATATTGCTGAATAAAAAATATGGCTGGTATTCATTAATATCCGTGTTTGCACCATCAATTGTGCCGCCTGTTTAAAGTAGGAAGCAATAGCAACCACTGTATCATTCGCATCAATTAGGTCATACCCAGAACACGTTGTCCCGATATTGGGACAAACTAGCACGCGTTACGAGTCCTAAATATCCCCACATTCACATTCAGTGCTACTATTGGTCAAGAAAACACATATATGCATATCCATCTAAGATATAGACCCCCTACTACATCTAAACTATTCAGTGCTCTCCAAAGTAGGCCAAAGCATGTGGTTCCAGGTGCCATCTTTTTCGATAACTTCATCCAGTCGTCGGGTGTTTTTTTTCCTTTCCATTTCGGAAAATGTGGTTTATCCGGTGCTATCGTCAGTTTGTGCGCACTCTTCATGAAACTTTCCCTGGATTTCAATCTTGATATTGCTGACTGATAACTTTATAAAGAGTGTCTTAGATCCTGCAGCTGGTGTGATGCAAAATTAAACATCCATCTCATATGAACAAAAAATCTTGCGACATTCAAATATGTCATATTTTAGGACGCTAAGAACTTTCTTAACCAGCCCTATTAGATATGTTATCTGATGTCATAAATATGACTTAATAAACTAGATATTTTTGCAATACTATCAGTGCCAATAGACTGGTGAATAGTAAACTTGTTTTTCATTATTAGTATCCACGTATTAAATACACTTTAAGATATCATTCCCTAAAACATTAGTCCGGATATACCGGAATAGTCAGTCGTTCTAATGTATTTATTTATTTCCATGACATGTAAATTATATGTGCACAGTATATGAAATACACAACAAATAAAATACAAATTATTAAAAGTGAACAATCTCAATATATGCCTTTTGTTTGTCGTATACCCAGTAAACTTGATTTTTTTTCGACGTATATTACTGAGGACACATAAATAGGAAATAATATATTGATATTTTTTATCGGTTGTAAACAATTATTTAACACCTTCGTCATTAGTTCTCGTTAACTAGATAAGTGAGTCTTGGTGCACTTTATCATTTCTAAAAAAATAATTGCGTCATTCATTGGTTTATCAAAAATACATTACACACATAAAGATGAAACAATATATTCCGACTTATTATCGATTGTTGATAATTTCTAAGAAATGAATTGCCTAATAATTCATAGGTTTATTAAACATACATTACACACATATATATGTAATAATAAATTGATATTTTTTTATCGATTGTTGATCAATTATTTAAAACACCTGTCATTAGTTCTCGTTAACTTGATAAGTGAGTATTGGTGCACTTTATCATTTCTTAGAAATTAATTGCCTCATTCATAGGTTTATCAAAAATACATTACACACAAATCTAAAACACTAAATACGCTTTTTATAATGAAATGAAAACTATTGATATACAATGAAAACTAAATACGCTTTTTATCGATTGTTGATCAATTATTGAATACCTCCGTATTTAGTTTTCATTAACTTGATGAATGAGTCTTGGTACACTTCATAGTTTCTAAGAAATTATTTGCCTCATTCATAGGTTAATAAAAAAAACATAACATTAAAGAATTAACAAAAATATTCACTACAATTTTCTCCTTCCGCAAGTCGAAGTACTCAAACATTAGTCGTGACAACACCATGCTTCGATTCACTGTCGGAGTTTCCAGTCCCTTTTTGCTTTCGTTAAAGTTGATATTACCTTGTGAGAGCCAGAAAGGCAAGTTGTCTTTGAGTAAAAGATGTTCTAGCTCTAGAGATGGCAAATATTAGGTCAGTTGATATTCGTGTTGTGTGTCTTTGTTGAGTTTGTATTTTGTGTGTTTCTTGAAGATAGACAACATGTGCGGTATAAGTCAAACTTCTCTATTTCATCACGAAAACTATATTTGGTTGCCGGTAAATTTCCCATGGTTTCTTGTTTGTGTGTATTCATGTTCTTACTAGTCAGACAATCTCACATAGGATCCTTTTTTCAATGACTTGGAGAGACTTTTCCAATGATATTCTAAGACTTTAATCCATAGAAAAAAACCGACTGGTTTATCATGAAATGTTCTCATATATATTATGGTTGTAGTTGAAAATCGCCTCAGGGTGGAATATTAAAATATAATTATTAAATACGTAAAGATAACGACTTTTTATTCCTCTAACAAAATAATATCGTTGTATATAGTACAATCTGGCGGGCGTATTGCCATGTGTCAATCTCTTCCAGCCAACTAGAAATATGTTAAAGAAGTTTTTTTAGATAAAATCAGTCGAGAATCTTATTAAAAATATCTTGGTTCCAACGTGAATTGGACCCAAAATGTCTGGGCTGGGCTGGACTGACTTCTTGCCAACTTAGTCACGGACAGCTTATCAAGGAGACTATGATTCGTTTTATATAAAAAAAATCATTAAAATATTTCTCTATATTTTGTTATATCAAGTTCATAAATATATATGTACGAGTATGTGTTTTTCTTTGCATACACATTTTGCATGCGTGTACCCAAAAATCTACAAAAAATGACATATAATACATTGAAATAGAAAGCTATACAAACAAGAACTTTTTATGTTAATAGATCAGATGCAATGAAGAACTTTCAAAGATTCGTAGACAGGAGAATTTTTAATTTTCTTTCAAGATGTGAAGTTTTTACCTTTATGAAAAAAACTTCTATTTGTTTGTCCTGTTTGTCTCGTCAACTCTTTTCAAGTCTGTCAACAGATTTTCCATTAAGTAGGTTCCTTTCTGATGGTCCAGTTTCAAAGATTTTTTTAATGGCTCGACAATCATTGCCAACCTGTACAAGTCATTGAATCTTAATTATGCTGGTTAGGAAGAAGGACGGTATTGTTCCACTAAGGTAAAAAAGTTTCCCGTCTGAACAAGTTAGACAGGTTTTGGACGGAAATCATGAACAAAGAGACACTAGTCCAAAAAAAAATATGCGTATATTGTTTTGGGATCGTCAGAGAATTCTATTAATAGACTCGAAATGAAAAAAAAACAACAGTGATTGTCGGGTATAATACGTCAATACATGAATTCCATAAAAGTAAATCGCCGAGGAAAGCTGTCCCGAGGCGTGAGATTATTGCACGACAATACGCCAGTACATACTTCTGTTAATGTAAGGCTACCATTCAACACTGTGGTTTCCAAGAATTGAATCGCCTAGCTTAAAGTCTCAACTTGGCCCAAAAATTAATTGTTTTTTTAATTATCAAAACTATAATCCTGTTTGTGTGGAAACAATATTAAAAGATAAGAATAATTTATATCCACTGTGTTACACCGTTTTGACAACAAAATATAAGAATAAGTGATATCCACTGTGTTACACCGTTTTGACAACAAAATATAAAAAATAAGTGATATCCACTGTGTTACATCGCTTTGACAACAAAGTTTCAGAATATTTTTTCAACGGTTTTGAAAAACTAATTCACTGTTCTAAAAAATGTACAAAAATCTATTTTTTTTTTTCAAGTCCTTTGCACATTACGTTTCTCCAATTCGTACAAGGACCAAACAAGCAAGTTTAAAAAAACGTGTATAAAACAATTCAAAATTTTAACACTTATTTGATAAATACAATAGAAAAAAATGTATATGTTACACTAAAATATTATGACAAAATATGGCATGCTAGATATTAAATATTAAATTACCTTATTTCAAGTATCACATTAAATTTAAGAGCTGAGCGACAGATGACACACATCTATGGTATATGAGGACACATACGGTTAAAAAGTGTGATTGCTCTACCTACTGGCATTTCTAAAGGCAGGTTAGTTCGACTTATAGGTTGATTGAACGATCTATGGGTGCGTTGTCTCAGATAATTATCCTGAACATACAAACCATGACTGTTCAGGACGGATGGGTTAACTAGATTACCCCCAAGCAAACAAAAAAGTGGTCACCCAATCGTAGACATCTTCCTCTTACTAATGATCTGTAATTAAGCATACTTAGTAAGAAGACATTTGGATAAAGCGAGGGATAGTATCTAAACTCTCTCATATAGAAAAAGTAAATAATTTTTTTCTTAACCCTTGTATTAAACTACGAGGTGACTACATCAAAAAAAAATCATTCTATCAGTTTTTTATAATGAAGGAAATTTTTATACCTTTATACGTACGTTCCTTGCATTGTGTATGGCACAACTTAAAGTTATATTGCTATGTTGTAATTTCTTTTAGCCAACCAGATAGATGTTAAAATACCTTATGTGAATCTTATTTAGTCTAAAACCTTTTTATCGTTACAATCAGGATTTATAATCAAATTTATTCAAGCTTTTAATTTTTTTACTATGAAATATACGAAAAATCCCGTCTTAATAAATATATGTACTTTCTAAGGCTGGCAGGTTTCACAAAATAATGCAAAAAATAATAAAACCTCTGCACATCAATCGTATTTCGCCGTCGTCGTTGCTGGACCTCAAAGTCAAGGATCCCCTCGCCATTCCAACGTCAATTCAGTTGGAAAGTGAAACAGTGCCGTGAACTTTTCGTTTCTTTCTTCTTTTTTTCTCCTCGTTAAGTAAGTGAGCTATTGCATACCAGCAAACTCACTGAATTCGATGGCCCACCTGAAGTGAGACGATCGGAGCACACCGGCTCGTTTTTTTTTTTAAGAAAGTAAATGATCAAAGTCATAAGTATCCTTATCTCCCCCCCCCCCCTAATACTAGGCAGAAAAAAAAGAGATTAAAATTAGAAACATTACATTTGTCAAGGATCATTCACAAAATTGTAGACACTGAAAAGCACCCATAAATCCTCAGAAATCAAGGAAAAAGGAACAGCACATGAATTACTTTTTCATTATATAATTTTGTATAAATAATGTTTATAATCCTGCGATAATAATCTAAACTTGAAACTTCGACAACGGTTAGTCAAATGCTACGTTTGGTCAGTGTTATTGCATTGAGTGGAATCATGGACCCTCAAAGTTGGTAGTATGAACCGACTGGAAGCATTCGAAATGTTGATGCACCGGAGAATGCTACGGATACCCTGGACGGATATGATCAGCAGCACGAGGGCTCTTCAAAGAGCCAAAGTTGATAGAGTTGCTGACTAATATTAAAATCCGAAAGGTGTCTTACTTGGGTCATGTACTTAGAGGAGCAAAGTACAAATTACTGCACCTGATCATCCAAGGCAAAACATAGTAGAAGGCCGAAGAGGTGTTGGCAGGAGGCAAATCTCCTGGCTCCGCAATATACGTGATTGGACTGGCATAAGGGGCGTTGGAGTTATTTTTCGGTCTGCCGGGGACAAAGATGTCTACTCTCAGGTGATATTCAACGTTGAGGGGACCTGACATGACACTGGGATGAAGAATGTTTATAAGTTTATAACCTAGATACTGATAAGGAATAACAAGTCCACTATTTACCTGATTATTTGCACCTATTATGCTGCCTCGGATCTATTTATTTAAAGCTTTTTTTTATAGTGAACAACATTGCGGGTATATTGACAAATTGACATTCTTTTTCCACCAACCATTCAATGGATTTACAAAGTTTTTAATGAAAGGTGGGGAATTTATATTATTAATTTACGAAAAAAAATATGCAACACCAAAGTAATAAAAGAAGCTAGGGAAAAGATTATGGAAACCGCGCTATATCACTGAAGGGAGATGTAATACTTTTTATTCGCTTTTTGAAGCAAAACGCGCTTGTGGTGGGCAAATAATTCTAGTCCCTGAAACTTTCGTTCAATTCATAATTGAGGCCCTTTCAGCGTAATAAACGTGTTGGTCGCAATACTACAATAATAGTAATAAAAGGGAAATTTATATAGCGCCGTTTAGAGAGCAAATTATTATCAAGAGCGCTCTTACTTTGTGACTTGAGCTCACTTTATATAACAAAACAAATAAATATATATAAGTTGAGTGTAAGGTTAGGAAGATAGTAGCTGCGGCCAATAGATAAGGTACTTTTCCGTATCTGCATATGTTTAGAACAAACATATTTGGTAAAAAAACCACAGAAAACTTACCAAGTGAAGACAAACTACAAAGAAACCTTTGTTGATCTTCCGATATGTGATAGTAACACATTCGGCTTTAGGTGCAGTTTAGTGTATGTGTGTATTGTTCATATACCATAACAAATTTTGATAAAACCTCCCAAAAAGGGATATCTTCCAAGTTTCAAGTGCTTCCTAAAGCTACACACGTCACCAATATTTCGAACACAAGAGGTAGACTATTGCACGTCACATGACCAGCAACGGTAGAGTTCTATAATAATACCGCGCCCTATTGGATCGATTTAAAACAATAAAATATCCCTCTATAAATACAACAGAACTTATCCTTTATATTGGGTCCTTACATGTGAAATTGGCGTTTTGTTTGGGAGGAACATAAAGTTGATTTTTTTTTAATATAATATATTTATTTAATCAAAGTATGTACCATTGCTATCTATGCACTTTTGCCATCTCATAGGTAGTTCATCGATCCCTTTACTAAAAAAACCATTCGGACGGGAATCAATAAAATCTTTGAAGTCGGTTTGGACTGCCCCATCGGAGTTGAATTTTTTCCCTTGCAAGAAGTTATCCAAATTTCGAAAAAAATAGTAATCTGTTGGGGCAAGGTCCGGAGAGTACGGTGGATGTCTTAGACATTCCAATTGAAGCTCTTCTAATTTGGTAGCCGTCTGTTGTGCAGTGTGTGGTCTAGCGTTATCATGAAGCAGCAGTGGCCTAGAGCGATTAACCAGCCTCGGTTGTTTAGCAGCTAGCTTTTCCATCATGGTTTGCAGTTGCTGACAATAGACATCTGCCGTAATCGTCTGGCCAGATTTAAGAAAGCTGTAGTGAACGACACCAGCACTAGTCCACCAAACGCTCACAAGTAACTTTTTCGGAGTCAATTTTCGCTTGGGGCATGGTTTGGCTGGTTTGGCAGGGTTCAGCCATTGCGATGAGCGCTTCCGATTATCATACAGGATCCACTTTTCATCACAGGTAATGATTCGATTCAAAATCCCTTCATTATTGTGCCGGTTGAGTAATGCAACGCAGCAGTCAACGCGCGTTTGTTGATTTGCTTCACTCAATTCGTGAGGTACCCACCTTTCTAGCTTTTTCACCTTCCCAATTTGCTTCAAGTGGATTAAAACAGTTTTATCACTAACACCGCAGCCTGCAGCTAACTCGGACGTGGTTTGCGATGGATCCGCTTCCACAATAGCCTTCAATTCTTCATTATCAACTTTCTCCACGGGGCTTGTTCTGCAGGTCGAAATTTCCAGAACGAAAACGTTGGAACCAAAAACGCACTGTGTTTTCTTTTGCGGCACCGTCGCCATACACATCATTAATCCTTCGAGCCGTTTCTGCAGCACTGGTGCCACGGTGGAACTCGTACTCGTAAATAACACGATATTTCAAGTTTTCCATTTTGTAAACTGAGTGACGCAAAGAAAAAAAAACAATTGAGGAAAAAACAAATGAATTATAATTTTCGAAACACAAATACTTGAGTAAATAGCTGTATAAATTTGAATTTGAAATTCCTAACCAAAGAGAAGATATTTGAGATCAAAGTTGCCAGTACGGCAAAACGCCGGTTTCGTATGTGGGGACCTAATATTTATTACCTTATTGTTACTTTTGATTTATTTTTTCTGCCTTATGAGTTGAGATCTACCGATCAATCTGCCCAACTCTAACCACGACATTTCTCCATATTTCACTACTTTTAATCCGATGACCCTTTTGACATGTCTGACTTGATCGGTCCATCGGGTTGTTGGTCAACCTCTAGCTCATTGTTTTTACATACTGCTCGTTGGAGCAACTTTATCCCAATTATCCTCACCCGTGATATATTCCTAAAGAATTGGAGACTGACTAATGATGAACACTCCATTTATTTGGTTAAAACCAATGTGGTCTTTCGGCCGCAGTCTAGAATATACTCGAACTACTAGTTTGGATATATTGAAGTGTATAACACGAATGAAAATTGTTATATTTGTAGTATATGTTGTTTATAGTTAAGGCATTAACGTTGTGGAGGTTTAAAGACATTGTAATTTATTTTTTACAAACACTGTTTATTCCACTTTTTTATGACGGTATAACCCTACCGGTTTCAAGGCTTTCACCTCATCTTCAGGGGAGTCACAAGTCTTGTTTACGCTCCCCTGAAGATGAGGTGAAAGCCTTGAAACCGGTAGGGTTATACCGTCATAAAAAAGTGGAATAAACAGTGTTTGTAAAAAATAAATTACAATTTGTAGTATATTTTCACTAAACAGAATAATGCTCCTTTTTTAGTAATGCGTTGGTTATCAACTCCACATTGATTAAAAAATTGAGAATTAATACTGTATTAGTTTCAAAACTTCAAAATTCAAATATATACACAAACATAATATCACATCACGTCCCTTTTGAGGTAGGTAGAAAGGATAGACGTTCGCGCCCTTCTATCCACGCACTCACCTATCGCCTCGTACACATCCATATAGTATATGCTATTCGGTTTCTCGAACTTCTTACCTTTCAATAAATTTTTCCTGCTTTTTTTTACAATATATTATTAATCGAACTCAAGGATTTCTAACCTTTTTTGGACCAATGCCCTATTACAGCATCTTAAGACAATGTAAAGCAGCCCTAATAAAACATACGATATTTTTAATTCTTACAACGTAGAGAAGGTAAACAAATTGTATAATCTTACTTAAATTTTAGTTTATTTGTTATGAAATTATAGATTTTATTTCTAGTTTATCATCAACAAATTTTTATTCTATACATAATACATATACAATACCTGTAACTGAAAACTATGGATTCCATATTGTTAATTTTACATAAACATTTTATCGCAGTTATAAACATTATGAGGTTTACCAGAGAGCTATATAGTCAGGTGGAATTTTTCAGTTACTGAATTTTTTGTAAATATAATAATCCCTTGAAAGCCCTAGCATCCACCCTAATAATTCTGCATGCATCAACGTCTCCTTAAAATTAAATTCGCTCCCCGGGGAAGCGACAATGCTTCCGTTGGGAACTCTAATCGTACCCCTCATAACTTTCCATTCATTCATGACATATAAATCTTTTGTAACACATTTTTTCAATATAGCCGAGAGTATATTTATTAAAAAAGGAAATTTTAACAACTATTAAAAGTTTTGCCTAATTGTTTATTTAACATTTTACTGTACAATAATCAGCCAAGTAGCAAACTTCCTGTTTGATTGCTATACAATGAAGCAAAGAGATGTTGGAAAAAGAAATTAGGGATGAAACACCTTAAATTACTGGCTTAAATTTGAAAGTTTTTTCAGTCACGTACCTGATGTTAAAAAAGACTTCATTCTATAAAATTTATTATTATATCATTGATTTTTTTTATAAACCGTATTTAAATATCTACCAAAAATTATTCCTCACTATATTTTCCGATCTAACAAGGCTTTCAATTAGTTTGTACTTAAACCAAAAAAAACTTTTAATTATTTCGCAGAATATTTTACTAATACGTTTTTTTGGATTACTTTAAGTGTTTTAGTTGTAAAAGTTTTTAGCAAGCAATAAAAAAATAATCTATTTTTAAATTTATTAAAAGTTAGAAAATATTCGCGGCATTCTTTCCGTATTTTAGAAAATGTTTCAAAGGCACTGCAAGGCTAAGTTGAAGGTAAAGTTTTCTTCGATTGAGCGATGAGAGACTCTTCAGCATACTTGTTCAAGAAATAATGGAAACAAATATAATATCACTCTGAATATTATTTCATCATATTTTTCCCTTTTTCCCCCTCCTTATTCTTGAAGGGATTTCGTTCGACAAGTTGTTCCATTATTAATTCGAGTTATTAATTGTTTTTTCACTTAATTTTTTTTTAATCTGCCATGGATTAAAACGACTTAACTTAGATATATGCTAGTTGGCTGGAACAAATTACTGCAAAGCAATAAGTCTGCTAAGATATACCATAATTCATACAATCTTATCAGAATAGAAGCGGCAATGCCTTTGTGATCTTAGTTTTTCAAACACGGTAATAATTTTGTTAAAAACATACATACCATCACACCGTTTCCATATTGGGGTAGGTAGAGAGTATGGTTCGCCAGACCCTCATATTACCACGAGAATTGAAATACATTATCTGTTCTCAGGTATTTTAAAAATAAAATACAATTTTGAAAATTATCAAAATCTACAAACTAAAAAAGTTATTCATAATATTAATAAAAAAGGACAATGTATGTAGCGTCATTTAGAAAACAGTTTGTTCTTATTCGGGATTCGAACATATTAATATTGATAGGTAATACAAAAAATAATAGAAAAAAAAACAAAACGAACTCTAGGATAGGAATATGATATAGTAGTTGCGGCCATTAAATTAGGAACATACCAAATATATTTTTTAGGCATTATGTTTAGAAAAATATATTTTGTAAAAAAACTAAGGGATGACGAACTACAGAGAAACCTTTGTAGATCTTCCGAAATGTGATAGTTACAAATTTGGTACTATACAGTACGCGTGTAGTGTTATTATATATCATAAATTTTAATAAGATCTCCCAAAAAGTGTTCAAGTTATTCCTAAAGCTGCACATGCCACTCATATCTCTAGCACTTAGAGGTAGAACATTCCTCACCACAGAACCATCAACGGCAAAATTTCTGTCTTAATACGCCGCCCTATTTGATTGATTAGGAACAATATAGTATATTATTTCGATGATAATCAAAATATTTCGTTACTCCTCTAGGGCATATAAAAATCTGCTGTGTTATCGATGTATTAAAAAAAGCCAAGTACTTTGGTCATATTTATTAAGACGATCTCCGTAGCCTAGTTGGTAAGACGTCTGTATTTCATCCCAGAAGTCACGGGTTCGACTGCTGTTGGACCATTTTTTTAAAAGAGTACTAGTCTGATCTTCACGAAATGCCGCACTGACATCTTGGAAAAGATTGATTTCGATTGAAAGAAATTAACATGTGTTCATAAACCCACTAAATTGCATTAAATGTTACTTGAGAAAAATTTAGAAAAATATTATACCTAAATTCTGTTCTTACTATTAATAAATAAATTGAATTTCATAACTGCTATCTCAAATCGCGAGTTAGTAAATTTGATTTTGCGTTTAAACTCCCGTGTGTTTTTGTGTTGAATATCAAAAATTACAATTCAGCATTTTGTTACCAAGATCGCTTATAAGCGTCAGTGTAAAAGATTACACGATGAAAGAAAAATGCTAAAGCACCACAATATTTCAAGATATTTTCTCATAAATCACCTGTTTTATGGAAAGTGACCGTAAAATTTGCGACACTTAATTAAGTCGTCCCTCTTGTTCGCTTTAGGCGAAATAAATTGAAACTTCCCCGCCGAATCGAGCAATAAGGAAACTCATCAGACGTTCGTCGATTTTTTATTATTCTTCATTGAACGGGAAGCCATATTATTATTTTTTAGAGTGAATGGTATTTAGCACAACATGTATGTATTTGTGCGATTGTAAACAGTGGCGAACTGGAAATTAATATCTTCGATTCCAGCTTTGAGGTAATACGCAAATGTTTTACTTTCCTCTTTGTGTAACAGGAGAAAACCGTGCAAAGTTGATTAAAAAAAATATGTCGGAAGATGTATAAAGTTTTCTTGTAGTTCGTCTTCCCTTGATTAGTTTTCTGCGATATGCAAGGCGTGTGCACTGCAACCATGCCCATATCTAAGACGATTCAGGAGCCTCCACAATCTGAAATGTTCTTTATTAATATCGATAAATTTGTGTAAAGGTTCTTTTTATAATTTACAGATGTCAGGTGCAGGTGTGCCACAAACAATACAAAATGCACTTTATTAAGTTTATCGTGTGTTCCCATTGTCAAAGAATTTGTACCATGCAACTGAAAATGGGGATTTTTTTTTCGAAAGTCAAAGACAAGTAATATTTATTTTTTAAAAATCAAAGTACTGTTTCTGTTTTTTCATCTGGGTTTATTTAATTCCAGTTTTTTCTACATTTTTTTAATAAATTTTGTGGTAGATTAAGTGCCTTTCTCTAGAAAAAATATGTTTTATGACTTAAAATAACTTATGTGACAACCCTGATAAAATGAACTTTAAAACGGATGATTTCAATAAATAATTGAATATATGAAGTTTATTTCTTAGAAATCGTGATTCATTGTTTTAGTCAACAATGACTTTACTAGCCTTACATACACGCTTTTATAAAATAAAAACTGAGTCAAACGGTTTAAAAGAGGCCCTCGGTCGAATTCAAACTCACATATTATAGTAGTTATTTAATAATTACAATAGTTTTTCTAAAATTATTGTAACATCATCATTATTATTCTTGTTCAAATGATCTTTTTCGCAAAACATCATCATGAACAATTTGAGATGAGATTGAGTTAGAGAATTTCGTAATCAATTCAGGACATAATTTGTCTTTGAAAAAGATATTTCGCATACCTTTGTTGACGAAAAGGTTAACAAATATTTATAAGCTATAAAACATATTTACAGACCAACGAATGCAAGTTAAACATTTGCTCAATGTAAAATATGTGTTACACCATCATTACTATTCTTGTTCAAAAGATCTTTTTCGCAAGACATCATCATGAATGATTCGAAATGCGATTGAATTAGAGAAATCCGTAATCGATTCAGGACATATTTTATCTTGGAAAAATACATTTCGCATATCTGTGTTGACGAAAGGATTAACAAATATTTATAAGCTATAAAAACATACTTACAAACCAACGACGGCAAGTTAAACTTTTGCTCAACATAAAATATGTGTT
Source organism: Odontocerum albicorne (assembly GCA_949825065.1). Taxonomy (NCBI): domain Eukaryota; kingdom Metazoa; phylum Arthropoda; class Insecta; order Trichoptera; family Odontoceridae; genus Odontocerum; species Odontocerum albicorne. The sequence continues at coordinate 79,317 of CATKWJ010000589.1, read as the reverse complement.
ACACCATCATTACTATTCTTGTTCATAAGATCTTTTTCGCAAGACATCATCATGAACAATTCGAGATGTCATTGAGTAATGGAATTCCGTAGTCGGTTCACGATATATTATCCTGGAAAAAGATATTTCGCATGATACATGTGTTGACGAAAGGGTTAGCAAATATTTATAAGCTACATAAACATGATTATAGACCAAGGAATGCCAGTTAAACTGACTTTTGTTGAACATAAAAGCCATGTACTCGGCAACTTTTGCTTGATTCTAGTCCAGTGTCGTCGCAATCGTGGCTACTCGAAATGTAAGTATAAATTTTGTCTTGAAATGTCGATCTTTAAGTTCTCCATATTTTTCTGCGTAATGTTTCTTTCTTCATGGAATACTGATCAAATTAAGTATATTTTATTTACTTTTTTTTTATTCAAAGCTGCGTACTGAATATTTTAGCCTATTTGCACATCAACCCATAGGGAAATTCCTGGTAGCCTGTTGACCCAGTCCGTCGCTGATGATACATGTTAGGCAACATGTATACAGGGAAGCCATATTTAATATTGAACATTGAATGAATATCTAAAATGTGAAAATATACTATAATAAACTTTATAAAATAGAACATTTTCGAGTTAAACTTTGTGAATTCCGTGTTGTCTAGTGTCGCGAATGGATTGATTTCAAACGTTGTCTATTTATATTCAAACCCTTTAATGGGTTACTTCCATTATATCTTTTGAATCAGTGCCTAAAACGTTTGTCTTCGAAGAGGAGCAAAACTTAGAAATTGATTTCACCTTCATCAAAAAAAATTATTTTTCCAAATCGATTCAATAGGACGGGTTATTTAATTGTATTTTAATACAAAGTACGGTCTTTTATCGACCATTAAAAAGGATTACAAAAGTAACACTCAAATTAGAATTTTAAGTACGCATGAATTTATAACTACAACTTGTCGAAAAAATTATAAACATTTACATGAATCATATACAAAAAATATATATTGAAAAGCAGTACAGTACGCATATGCATACCACCCATCACACATAAAATACAATCTTGAGACAGGTCAAGGCTCAGGAAATCAAAGGCTCTTAAATACAAAAAGAAAGAAAAAAATATTAAAGAAAATAACATCAAAAATATTCATACGCCCAATCAATCTACTCCAATAACCGAAAAGAAAAAATACGCACATCGAAACTTTGACATATTTACAGATATCTCGAAAAGTTTGAGGGAAGCTTAGTCAACCAGAAGAAAGAGAGAAAAATCAGCGAGAATCACGCTGTGGCGTTGGACTTGTGATTCAGACAAACAAAAACGTTCTCTATATAGCTTTTAAAGGTATTAAGAATGTCACAAAATATGTTCGAGACTGCAGTATAGTCATTATTTAATCAATGCAGTCTGGGTACGGGAGAGTTCAAGTAAAAGTTGATTCTACAACTCTCGCACCGGAATATATCCTGTAGTCTCGTACTTCTCGAAGGCATTCGGAAGTCAATAAATTCCAATAACTTCGTAATTCAACATTTTGAAAAGCAGAATCAAATCAAACATCTTTCTACAATCGGAAAGTCTGATCAAGTAGATAGGGATGGTCTGCCTCTGAGTATGAGATGGGTGGCGTGTGCAGCTTTAGGAAGCACTCAAACTTTTTGGGAACTTATTTCAAAAAAATTATGATTGTACATAAAATGTACACATATACACTCGTTGCTGGACCTTGTAGTCGAGAATTCCCTCGCTATTCCAGCGTCGATTCAGTTAAAAAGTGAAACTATATACACTAGACTACACTTAAAGCCGAACGAGCTATTAGTACCTATCGTAAAACCTACAAAGATTTCATTGTAGTTCGTCTTCTCTTGGTATGTTTTTTACCAAATATGTTTTTTCCATAGATTTACAGATGCGGAGAAGTACCTTATCCAATGGGCACAGCCACTGTCTTCCAATCCTTACACTAACCTTATATATATTTGTTTTGTATTATTTTAAATCTGTCAACAAAAGTTTGAGTTCCGAATAAAAGCACCCTTGAGGGGAGAATTCGTTCTTTAATGGTGTTTTATAAATTTTAAATTCTTAATAAGTTATGGTAATCAAAATTGAACCACCTGGATAGAAAACACCCACTAAGCGACGGAGGTCACATTAGTTTATCCAATATACGAATATTATATTATATAAATATAAAAATTCAATCCTCTACCAATCATCCTCATTTTCGATTGCGTGTAGAATGTTTTATTCAATAATTTAATTTGAATATATTTTTTGAAGATTTGCGAATCGTTTCGAATTTTTCCTCCCCTGCGAAAATCACCTATTTAATGCGACACGTTTCAAAAAATCTACCAGATAACCCTCCCGTTTAGCATTACTTTGGGGAGTTCGAAGATTTATTTATATTTATTCCATATTAAGCGTATTTTTTAAGGTACGTCACGCTTTTCAATAATATTGGGACTAATAATTTTTCTCTGAAATAGTTTGGGTTTATAGAACGAATGAATGAAGAAAGGCTAACAAAACAAATAAACAGTGCAAATGTGAGTGGAAGGTGTGGTAGAGAAATATGAAAGAAAGTGTAGTTGGATCAAGTGTACGATATTTTTAAATCATTAATTGATAAAAATCAGAGGAATCGTATGAGCTTTATGAGAAAGTGCGTGCATGAAGAAGAGGCAAAATATGTATGGCGCGATAGGAAAGTCAGGTGCTTTCTCCTTCCTGTATTCCCCGATAAGTAGACGGCATGGTGGTATATATGTTTATATAATTTTTCATAAATATATCCATATTAATATCTTGATTTTTCTGAATAATTATTCCTAGAAAAGACAATCAATTTATACCATGCTTTACTGTGTTGTATTGTCGATGACCTCCGTGGCCTAGTAGGTAAAACACCTGTCTCCTTGGTCTCTGGAGGTTGCGGGATCAAATCCCGCTGGTACCCAGATTAAAAAAAAAGATTCCTGTTTATTTTTCCCTTAAGGCCACTTTAACATATTTCTTGTTTATGGGAAGAAATTGCCACATGGCAATAAGACTTCCAGGTTGTACTGTTAACGAAAGGGTAATACAATACGATTGTCTGGATAGAAATATCGTATATATTGGTCAAATTCAAATGCGAAATTGCATCAATCGTGGACGATGGTTTTAGATTTTTTAATACATCAGCAATATTTTGTGTCAGTGTAGATTTGGTCGTCATCTGTAATAATCGGCTTTTCAGAGCGGACACTATCTTCAAGTATCATATCCCTATTGTTAATTTATTTAAAACACATTTAACTCACATGATCGCTTATTGCATCGTTGCCAAACATTGTACATATCAAATTTTGGTTTGGTAGTAAATAAGCAACAAGCTCCAAAAACATGACTTATTTTATTCCGTCATCAAAAAGATACCAAAAAGCCGCTGGAGCAATCTTGGTTAAAAGTAATCGAAAAATGCGTTTAACTAACACCTATCATAATAATATACATTCAGCACATTTGGAATGAAGTTCGTTACAAAAATTGTTCTACGAAAACTTTTTTCCAGACAACATATTAAAGTAAATTCCCACTCTGTACGTCTCCAGTGGTTCTAAACCTCCTTGGTTTAGTTTTTCTGAAACCTGTCTTTTATCCAGAAGTTTCGGATTCGATTCACGATGGTATTTAAAAATAAAAATAAAAAAAGCGTACTAGTCTAGATTAAGAGTTACTAGTCTAGATTAAGAAAACAATATTACTCAACTTGTAGTAATGTTGCCTTGAGTGTTTTTAAACCCAAAGGCTCTATTCATAGGACTGAAGACAAAGTTGTATACCGGCCACGCTCTTCAATATTTTCGTATCTCCAAATAGATCACGGGATACAAAGCAAATAAATTAATATTAAAAAATACCAGTGTCGTTAAAATAACTTTTCAATTTTCTGATTCAACATTTTATATGCATGTACTCGTAAATCATCACCACCCTTGTGAGGTAAGCAAAAATAACTGATGTCTAAACATTTTTATCCAAACATACAACTTTCTCTCTTCTACATTCATACATCTTGTCATGCTCAACAATATTTTATTCATAGTTCTCACTTCACCTTCTTTCAAAAACTTGTCCACATGCTCCAGCCGCGTTTTCCTAACCCTATCTATCAAATCTTCTTAAAGCTCTTTGTACAGCACCGATACAAATATTGTAAAATAGGTGGATGGCTGCCGCTCAATACTAGGAGATTTTGGTTTACTTCTTGCTTTTCCGGTGAAAAGTAGCAGGGTGAAGATATTCCTCTTTAGCAGGTAGAAGTTGGTCGTAAATAAAACGCAGTAGACATTCCAAAAACTGAGAATATATTTTTGTCATTTTTCGTTCCTTATGTGTAGCCCATCGCTCATCGTAAGCCCCTTTATTCACCCTTCTATGCCGTCATGGCTTACTAGATACTATGCATATCGCGCGTTCCACGCCTGCATGGGCCGATCGACTTTTTATAGTGACTTGCGAAGGCCACGCATAAGGAGTATTTCATTACAATAGGTACACAGCAATTACAAATAAATCATATATTTTAGGTGACGCATACGTCCGATACACTCCTCTGTTTATCTTACTTAAAACATTAATTTTATCCATGTACTCTAATGTTTTCATTCCGCTCTCTTTGATATATGGATACTCCATACCATTTTGTTGGTATGGATAAGTATGAAAGGTATGATTCTTTTTACTTCGCTTTGTTTTGTGATTTATAACGATGATAGTCTTATTATATTATATTGAAAATAAGTCTAATAATCATTGTGAAATTTCCTTTCATCTTTTTTTTTTCAAATATAATTACCAAATTATAATATTTTTACACCGCAGGTGTTTTTTGCTTCCATAAAAGTTAAAACTAACTTAACGAAAATGAAAATTTTATATTGCTTGTCTGCAGTATTAAAAGTTTAAGGCAAAGCCGAAAACTTGGATAAAACTAAAAAGATTTTAGGATTATTTCAAAAGACAAGATTTAACGGAAATTCAATTATACAAATAAGTTTTACCTGCCAAGAAAACTTTTTACATAATATAATTTATGTTATATTGAAATGAATTGACTTTAGTTGACGTTCATCCATGCAATGCATTTCTATTATAAAAATTATAGAGATAAATATATTTGTCATATTTATGGATTAGTTTTTTACTAATTTTTCCTTGTAAATCATAAACACGCAAATTGAATAATAATTTTTCATGAAAATAATTGTGTCGAATGAATTGACGTGAGCAAAAATCATAATTGAAATTTTAAAAAAAGTCAATAATGCACTGCATTTTTATATGAAAATATATGAAAGGAAACCTTAAGTTACTTTAAAAAAGTAATAAAATAAATAAAACACAATTTAAAAAAATTGTATTCACGACTGTTTTATTTGAGTTCACTACCGGTTTCAAATATCTCCGCCTTCCTCATCAGGTGAAGTGTTATTTATTTTATTAAAAATGTATAAACACCGCAAAGTGAAACAAACGTCTTTTCTAAGATTCAAGAAATTAAAGTAATTTTTTTTATTTAGACACTTTATTTTAAAATGTACAAAGGGTGAGTTAAATGCTAAACTGCAATCTCTTTTATTCGACCAGACAAGAGGTACGCTGATTTGTGCCAATTACTACATGAAAGGTTACAATTTTATTTTCAAAAAGAAACCTAAAACATACTCAAAATATTAAAACAAAAAAGTAGAACAATATATTTACAAATGTCACCAATTATTGGAAAATGTCAATAAAACAGGAGTTATATAGAAACACTGTAAAGATAAAAAAAAAACTAAACATCACGAATATCTAAGCGTCTTTTTTACTCGATGATTCGCCATTGTTTTTAAGATTACCGGATGTAATTTGATAGTAATTTGCTTCAATAATTAAATTAGTCTTATTTTTCGAGGTATGTATGGTAAGTGTAAAGGAAATATTTTATTTTACTTTTTCATTTCAAGCACGTCTGACAATCTTTGTAGTATAGTCAGAAAGATACTTCCACCTGGGGGTTTCTGGTTATATTTCTGACATTACTAAAAAAAAATGGGTGCTAGTTGGGTTATAGAGTTTGTCTGATAACAATACTCGTGCTCGCTGAACGTGTGCCAGTATTGTTGCCTTTCCACGTGCGATGGCTCAGCTACTTGACTATTTTAATGATTCTTATCGCAAAGTCTCGATTTCATGACACTTAAATATGTTCGCATAACTAATTCAAATGTGTTAAAGGGTCAATAAGAATAAATTAATAATTTTCAAGCAGATCTTCTTCTGTAAGTTCTTCATTTTCTGAAAGAAGCTGATAATTTGCGTCATTTTTAGAATCATCAAAGTATTATTGATTAGATAAGTTTAAAAAACCTCTTCAAATTTCTTTGATATGACGAATACTTTATTATATATAATACGCCCATCTATTTTAAATTGAGTAAACCATTAAAAAATGTCAGCGGAACGTTTTATCTCACTCATTGTTGTCACATAAGTCTATATTTGATTCATATGCACTTTTGAGATTTACTAACTGATTGACTTATAGTTTTTGGTAAGGTCTTTCAAAAAATCTAAATTCACTGCAAATAAAACAAAGCATAGTTTTTTAAACTATGGGTCGCGACTTAAAATTGGTGCGTACTTCAAAGAAAATAAAATACGATTTTTTAAACTATAGGTCACGACCAAACATTTTCAGCAATAACAATATTTTAATATTTTTGTATAATTATATAAGATGCGTAACGAATGTACCAAAATAATTTTAAAAACCTTCCCTGTCACTGCGTATCTAAAGTAAAAGTAACAACTTCTCTGTACATGAACCGAAGGCTGATGTGTTGAGTAAGATGAAGAAGAGCACGCTGAGATGGGCTGGACATGTGGAACGAATGAAAGAAGAGAGACTAACAAAACAAATATACATGTACTAAGTGCACACGTGAGTGGAAGGCGTGTCAGAGGAATACCAAGGAAAATATGTTTGAATCAAGCGAATTATATTTTGGGAAAAGGAAATTTAGAAAGTCAGATAAATCGTAAAAGTTGCATTAGAAGGATATGGAGGAGGCTAAGATTACGTGTCGAGATAGGAAATTATATTCTCTCTTCTAGGGCATTCTGTTCTCTTTGTTTTCTCCGACAGGGAAATGGTGTGATGGTATATAGATAAGAAGATACAGGCTGAAGCCTTATTTTTTCGGAGTATGACAAATGAAAGCAACAAATCCAGATATAAAAATTGAGCGAGTCAACTTTTCATTACCTGTTTTTTTATTAGTGTTGTCTTCCATATAATTAATTGTCATGTTAATAAATAAATATGTTATTTTATAAATCTTCGCTTAGGTCGTGAAGCGAAAACATATACTCTAATCTGGGTCACACCACAAAGCTTAAGAGATACTAAACTAAATGAAGATTATAAGCTTTCACATACGTCTCCTCCAGAATGTAACAACAAATCCATTGTCTAAATAACCGTGAGTTTTATGTATTAAGGTTAAATCTGGGTTTATAATTACTTTTAAGATGTCTTTTAGTTAACTTGAATCTTACATTTCTGCATTGCATGATTAAATACTGCATATTGTATACTTGTGTTCTACTTATTGATGTTGAAACATGAACCATGAAGACTAGAATGATAAGAATAAGCGCTCAAAATGTGAACTCATTAAAGAATACTCAGAGTTTATTGTTATAATCATATTTCAAACAACGAGATACTATGCCTTAAAAAGGTAAAAATACTATAAAATGTTTAAAGAGTGATCGCCAATGTCATGGAGACTGGGCACGGGACGTGAAGAAGAAGCGAATTCTATTTTGGCTACGCAACATTCGCAAATGAACAAGTATTCAGACAGTTGAGGTTTCGTTCCGTATCGCCAAAGACAGAAAGATGGTCTAAAGAGTGATCGCAAACGTCATGGGGATCGAACACGGCACGTAAAGAAGAAGCAAATCCTGTCATGGTTACGCAACATTCGCAAATGAACAAGTATTCAGACAGTTGAGGTTCGTTTTGTGTTGCCAAATACAGAAATATTGTCTAAAGAGGGATCGTCAACGTCATGGGGACCGGACATCACACGTAAAGAAGAAGCAAATTATGTCTTGGTTACGCAATATTTGCAAATGAACAAGTATTTAGAATGTGGAGGTTCCGTTTATACTGCTCAAGACAGAAATGTTGTCTGAAGAGTGATCGCCAACGTAATGGGGACCGGACACGACACGTTAAGGTGAAGCGAATTTTTAAGAAAAATAATTCAAATAGTTACAGATGATATGACTCTTCTCAAACAGATATGGAAAAATTATAGTATCTGTAATAATACCAAAATGATGTAAATACAGACTATTTTGTCGCACCTTTTTCCTATTTATTAGAAACAATAATAAGATGTACACATTTGATTACATAAATCAAGTTCACCAACAATCAATCTTACCAATGTGTGACGCCTGCTCAGCTCAGCCGGTGAAAAGTGAACAAATCCTCCTTGGTCTCAGGGTTCGTTGGATTCCTTTAACTCTGAGTAACTCTCTCTCAATTCTCTTATACCGGGACAAGGGGGCACAATTAAAAGATATATAATTTAAATAAAACAAACAATTTATTATATAAAGAGATTAATTCAAAAAAAACTTGAACGTATGTCAAGAAAAACAGTTTTAAGTTCGGTTCCCGAATCAATGGCTCAAAGACTGTGTTGTAAATTTTAGCAAGGGGGTTTAGAATAGCAAATTGGAATTTAAGTATAGCCAGAGTTTAACGTCCTGTCGAAATCCAGCATTAAAAAAAAAAGGAATAATATTCACCAAATTGTAGATGTCGTCCTGAAACGTCTGTGATACAGCAGAGAAAGTCAGCGAGAAGAATACGGGTAGTATTCCGTGTCAGCACCGTTGGAGCAACGTCCGTACCTCAGCGCGTCCCGAATGGAAAAAGGAGGCTGGGAAGGCATCCTTCCCCTAAGCAAGGAAATCCCGAGAGAGAGACGACAATTCTTTTTATCTCTCTCACCAATACGACTGGCGCCATCGTGAACAAAAATTGTACTTCACGATGTTGTCATTGCAAGATCATTTAAAAAAAATGTACCTGGCTGCCCAGACAGCCACCCTTTTATTTTATTATAGAACCCTTTTATTTAGACAAAGAATGACAATGGAATTCCTTACGATTCGGGACGGCGTTTTGGATATTTTATTATTCAATCCCCAACCGTTTGGATCTTAAGATATTTTGATCTTTCTGTTTACAAAGCAAACCGCATGGACAGTCACCAATCGACACCACGTGTTTCATAAAACATGATATGTCGGGAATTTACAACCTCGAGGACGTGATGTATGCACTTTATCAAATATAGTCCTCACAATTTTCCAAATTGATCGATGCTGTAAACTGTGAACCAATTAAAGAAGATGAAGAATACACTGCTATCGACTTCAACCAACCATAAATATAATGAAACATAATGCAATTTTAAACTCCAGCAACATGGTCCAACTACATTTATGGTTTATTCTACTTTATGGTGTTAAGACATGGACCATGAAGACCGGAATGCTAAATAAGCATGAAGTGTTGGGAAATGGATTCATTGGAGATTAAAAAAAAAATCGTCGTATCTCAAATGTGATGTATAATAGAATGAGAGCTCTTCAATTGAAATATTTCCTATTGGATTATATCTATATACCGAGAAGAGAAATATATTATTTTCTAAAATTTATACACATGTGCAAAATCGAAAGTTGACGTGGAATCGGTGGAAGGCGCCTGTCTTGGTTAAGCAACATTCGCGAATGGACAGCTATCCAGACATTAACGCAGTTAACACACTGCAGCGAAATCGAAAAGGAAGCGGACCGACACGAAACGCTAGCGAAACTCTGTATATCATGTTTTTGAATGACTCATCACACACATCACGTGGAACGAAAGCGGACCGAATTCAGTTCGCCGGGCGTCCGCGATAAGTTCGTACGTGCTGACAGATTTTCGCAGTTTCGCTCGTGTTTTCAAATCCAAAATCAATTTAAAATGGATAATTTAACAGAAAAATTATTTCACTGTAAGAGAACGAGCATTTATATATGACATGAGTCACAGTCACTATAAGAATAATTTTAAGAAGACGTTGGATAACAAAGTTTCATCTTCGGCATGTTCTTCAGTATCAGAACCATTGTCACTATGATGTGCTATTTTATATTATAAATCGGCTAGATTTAAGTTTAACGTAACTGTATAGCATATGTCTAGCATCAAAATGGGGTAGATTCGGTTCGCATCCGGTCTACCGTTCAGAAAGGCGTACTTCGCGAAAGCGATACGAAATTGAACCGTACGGAACGGTCCGTCTTCGTTTCGCTTCTGCGTCTCTGTGTGCTAGAAGCGTAAAAGAACTGTTCCTTGTCACTAAATACAGAAATATCAAGGGGACCGGACATGGCACATAAAGAAGAAACGAATCTCTTTGAGAAATAATTTAAATAGACAAAGATGATATGACCCTTCTTAAACACATTTAGAAAATTTCATAGAATCTCTAAAAATATCAAAATTATAAACACAGACTCTATTATTTCCATATTGATGGATGGTGTACTCGTAAAAACTGGGAACCGATTAAATAATAATTATTGACGATGATTGCATATAAAGATGAAGAAACATGGTGCGAGTCTTGTATAAGCTGGTAACATTGCATTATAATTTAATTTACTCTCAAGTGATGGATAGCTTGTTCGGAGTTTCGGTCCGATGGTAGGACACCTTACTCCTTCATCGGATAAGTTCTGACTGTTAAGATATTTATTGGAAATTTTTGGATCTTTTTGGGAATCGGGAAAGGATAGGTTTGTGGTAATTGTTTTGATTTTATGAATGATTATGAGAAATTATAAACGATTAAGTATATTTTAATTAAAACCAAAACCTTGGCTTGGCTTACTCGTATATTAGAAGCGAAGCGAAATCTTGTTACTATACCGATTATAATCTATGGACTAACAGGAGCTCCTCATCTTATATAATCTTATTCATTATCAAGTTGATACGGCCTCGACGAGGCTTTATCTCTATTCGAAATGTCAATGGTTTATAGGATAAGTGGATTAGGAAGGAATTAATATCTTGACTGAATGACCAGTAATGACATAATACGAGTATGTACAATATATGATATACAAAATTGATTACAAGATTTCGGAATACGTTACTACTTTGCTGTGTTAAAAAGCACTCTTTTTCAAATGAGATAAAATCAATCCTTCAAATATATATTTTATATTTATGTTATATTTGTGTTGTATTTATGTCTAAATATAAAAATATGTTCTTTATACGAAAAGAAGTTAATATGTAAGTAATAAAAAAAAAAAATTATAACTCTACCGGTTTCAAGGTTTTCACCTTATCATCAGGGGATCACAGGCAATACTCTTGTTTGTACCTCTTTGATAATAAGGTGAAAACCTTACAATCGGTAGGATTATACCCCGCGGACACTCCCGCCACCTGCTGTAACTGCGGAGGCCCACACACGGCCAACTTCAGAGGCTGCCCACGCTTCCCCAAGAGCAACCTCCCTTCAATCGCTCCCCACCACCACTTCCAGACCCCGCAGCCCTTACGCCCCCTCATGGATGGCATCTACCAACGCCCCTCCACCAACGCCCCCTTACCGAACGCCCCCTCGGCAAACAACACCACACGGCGATTCCCCAACGCTCCCCAGAGTGCATCGAAACCAGTCACTTCCAACGCGTCATACGCGAACGTCGCAACTCATCGCCCCCTATTATCAACATCTACACCCCAAAACTACATATTGCCCGCCGCCCCCCCCCCCCCAAATCGCGATCTCATTTTGAATAACTTAAAATCAGCCATCACCGAAGCCATGAACCTCCTCAACTACATCCAAGAACATGGCTCGCACCTATAAACCATCCCATATATCCGCCGCGTTCTGGAATGCAAACGGTTCCCTCAGAACACATAAACAAGAGGTCGAGGATTTCCTTCTCGAGCACAACCTGGACGTGTTGCTGATAACGGAAACGCATCTCAAACCGAGCTACCGTTACAGCATCCGTAACTACTACTGCTACAGAGACGACCGCCTCATCGGCAGAAAAGGCGGCACCGCAACTCTCATCAAAAGCACAATAGACCACTGCCACATCCCCTCCCCTTCCACCGTCAACATAGAATCCACATGCGTAGTGGTGAACACCGCCAATCACGGCCCTCTTAAACTTTGCGCGACTTATCTTCCACCTACCTCCCCACTTGTCGAGTCTGAATTGGACTCATTCCTCGCAGATAATATCCCCACCATCATGGCGGGAGATCTAAATGCTAAACACCGCTTTTGGCACAGCCGCACTTCCAACACTCACGGTAATAAACTTGACGAAATCTCCTCCCGGAAAAGATACTTCGTGGAAGGACCCACGTCTCCCACCCTCTATCCACTAATAGACAATCATCGCCCTGATGTCATCGACATCATTGTCCATAACGACATTCTCTATCAAACAGATCTCACGACTGTTCACCAGCTTCAATCCGATCACTACCCGGTATTACTTCAATTGACGGATGGCTTACCACCCTTCTCGCCCTCAGCCCCTCCGCGACACATCACCTCGTGGAGCGATTTCGCTATTAACGTCGACAGCAGCATCAAAATACCGACAACCTTCCCCGACACGAACTCCATAGACGCCGCTATAAATGACTTCACAACCACCATCAAATCCGCTCTCACATCCTCTTCAAAAGAGAGACCAGCCGATAAACCCGAACTTCCCCTTCCTCCACATATCAAAATACTGATTATGGAAAAAAACAAAACCAGAAAGTTGTGGCAAAACACAGCTGTCCCCTCTTACAAAACCGACTACAACAGATTAGTCAAAAAAATCAAACACCTCCTACAGCAACTCCGCAATGACAAATGGTCAGACTTCGTCGAGTCTCTCGAATACAATGATGGACTCAAATGGAAACTAACGCGTAGCCTTAGAAATACGCCCTCCCGACCCAGCTCTCTTCAAGGACCAAATGGCCCCGTTTTCTCTGCTCGCGACCGCGCAGAGACCTTTGCTGACTCTCTAGCTAATATCTTCTCGCCAAATGCAGACCTCTCTAACCCCTCTCACTCAATAATGGTCGACAACGCAGTTGCCGACATATTAAATGAGCAAACCCCCCCCACCACAGACTTCTTCTCACCGTTAGAAATTCAATCTATCATAAAAAATCTCATCAACAAAAAAGCCCCCGGCCCCGATAAAATCAATAATCTCACCTTGAAAAAACTTCCGAAAAAAGCCATTTACGCCCTTACCGCCATTTACAATGCCTGCCTTCGACATAAATTCTTTCCAACCCCATTCAAAAACGCCGACGTCATCATGTTCCCCAAACCGGGTAAAAGCCACGTTATCCCTGAAAATTACAGACCGATCAGTCTGCTCCCGACTCTAGGTAAAGTGCTCGAAAAATTAATCCTAGAACGTCTCTCGTTAGAAACTTACTCACGTAACATCATCCCAGATTCGCAACACGGATTTAGGCCATTACACTCTACCAACCATCAGCTTCTTTGCGTTGTAGAACACATCATCAAATACTTCAGCTCCAAAGGCCTCACGACCCTCCTTTCACTAGACGTGGCGAAAGCCTTCGACATAGTCTGGCTCAACGGACTCATATTCAAACTGCACAAGTCAGGTATTCCCCTCAGACTAGTGCAAATCATCGCATCATTCCTTGAAAATCGCTCCTTCTCCGTCAAAATAGACGGTATAAACTCATCCCCTCGCCCCATTCTGGCAGGTGTGCCCCAAGGTGCACTGTTGTCCCCTATCCTGTATAACATATACACGAGCGATATGCCCCAATTTTCACGTACACATTGTATCACCGCGCAATACGCTGACGACACAGCCTTTCTCTCTTCATCGAAATATGAGTCCGTATCCCACAACAGACTGCAAGACTTCATTCCCATTCTGGAGCACTGGTGCACCAAATGGAAGATCAAAATAAATCCCACCAAAAGCACAGCAGTCCGCTTCTCACGCAGATACATCAAACCCATCAGAACTCTTAAACTCTTCGGCCAGAGCGTCCCATGGTCAAAACACGTAAAATACCTAGGCCTCACATTAGACAGTAGACTCTCGTGGCATAAACACGCCCTCAATATCAAATCAAAAGCTCACGGAACACTCAAATCATTATTTCCCTTGATCAGTAAATACAGCAAACTTAGCACGCGCACTAAACTCCACCTATATAAAGCGATCGTCAGACCGCAACTGACATACGCCCTTCCGGTCTGGGGCCACGCGAAGAAAACAACGCTACATCACATTCAGATCATTCAAAACAAAGCCCTCCGCATAATTTTAAAAGCACCCTACATCGTCCGTAATTCAAGACTCCACGCAGATACCAAACTACATACTATCCCCGAACGTATGCGCGCTCTGGCCGAAAGGTTCTACAGCTCTATATCCCGTCATCCCAACCCAGTCATAAAAGCCTTAGATAACTACAACGCGAACACCAGTTACAGACACACTCGTCCGAAATCAATATTGCGAAACATCCCCCCGACCCCCCCCCCCCCTCTTTAACTCTAATCATCCCCCCAAATGACCCCCCGATTGTCACTCTGAACACCCCATCATCGATAATTCCTCCGGCAGACAGTTTACCCCCATAAGCAACCGCATTTCTCACCTTCAATAAACATTTTCTACACCTTAATATATTTATAAAAGTCACACACATTTCCCCACTCATTTACTTATCTACATATACTATATTCATTCTTATAATTTATTCACAATTCATTTTTTCATTTTTTTTTTTTTTTTTTTTTTTTTTTTTTTCACCCATTCAATATAAAACAGTGTGTGACGACACAAATTTATGTATATTTGTATTTAATATTATGTACATATCATCATATTTATATATGTATTTAATCGTTTATAATTTCTCATAATCATTCATAAAATCAAAACAATTACCACAAACCTATCCTTTCCCGATTCCCAAAAAGATCCAAAAATTTCCAATAAATATCTTAACAGTCAGAACTTATCCGATGAAGGAGTAAGGTGTCCTACCATCGGACCGAAACTCCGAACAAGCTATCCATCACTTGAAAAAAAGGATTATACCGTTATCTTAAATGGAAAAAGTAGTGTTTTTTTAAACAAATCACAATGTCTGAAACTTCCACAGTGTGAACGCCTTACCGATGAAAATTATGAAAAAATAGATGTCTAAAAAATAAGCAAAGCTTTTAACGATCTTGTTTTTTCTACGATATATTTAAAAAAAAACAAATGTTTTTTTTTTATGAATTTAAGGTATAAAATTAATATTCTTATTTGATTAATGAGGTATTATTTCTAATTTTGATAGTGAGAGTTTTCTATGATTGTGATAACTTCTTTGATTGTGATTTATGTGCAGTTTCTAAACGGCGCTATATAAATTGTCCTTTTATTATTATTGTTATTAACGTATTGAACTGAAAATTACGCACTGGCTGGGCATACCAACATTTAGATAAATAGAAACTAAAATGTCTTGAAAGCGACAGACCTACCTTTTTCAGGGCATTGGAATATATAGAAATTTCAACTAAGGCTGCTGTGATTTTCTCTTGAATATCTTCAAAGTTATCCTCATTTTTACTATTACATTTTGTTAAAATTCATATTATATTTATTTTCCTCAAAAACTTGTGTATTATAGATATATCAATTATTTAAGTGACATCATTACATTGCGGAAATAAAATATTTAATATTTGTTATTATTCAATCAGGAAACCCATGACTTGCTTAATAGAAAAATAAACGTACACCGCTTCTTAACCCAAATGGACTTTTTTTAATTTGCCGAAACGCCTTTTTTATCTCTACTGAATTTAACCTTTTTATTGAATGTTTAAAATCCTCTTTCGGCTTCAACCGAGGCGAAAGCAAATCCTCTCGTGAAATATTGAACGAGCCATTCTCCAAAACGCAGATACCAAAATCCAATGAATAATATCAGATGATAATGCCGGATCTGTTCCTGATATCTCTCTGTTAAATCATTGTTTTTCGTTCATTGCCGAATAAATTACATATATTTTCCTTATCTGACACACATATTTTCATTCAGTGTTTATTTTTTAAAGAAGAGAAATATTTGTTTTTTTTTCTTTCTTATGAACAGGAAATAAACTG
This sequence comes from Odontocerum albicorne, assembly GCA_949825065.1. NCBI lineage: Eukaryota > Metazoa > Arthropoda > Insecta > Trichoptera > Odontoceridae > Odontocerum > Odontocerum albicorne. The sequence continues at coordinate 62,991 of CATKWJ010000589.1, read as the reverse complement.
TCTATTAAATATGGAAATTAATACTGGTCGTAAATTATTTCAATGAAAAAATATACGAGTTATAAAGTTGAACCTCCGTGGCCTAGTTGATAACACGCTTGATTCCCAACCCGCAGGTTACAGGCTCGATTCCCGTTAATTTAAACTAAATATCGTACTTGGTTATATTTTAAATATGGGGTTTCTGAATAAAATACAACGAAAAGAATAAATTTTTCAAAAACTGGTTTCAATTATAATCTACGATTTTTTAAACTATATTTTATCAGTTTCAAATGATAAATTGTTTTAATTTTATCGTTCATATGACACCTTTCAAAATATGACATATTGGAGACTGTAGCCGGAATACAATGTTGTCTTCGGTTCCAATAATCGAGATTCGTTATTATACATGCTGAAAATACTACATCACATGGACGGGCAACAATACATACACATGTCTAGCGTGCGAGTATTGTTACTAGATGAACTCTTTTAGCAGGTTGCCGTTTTACCCTTTTTTAGGGTACAATCGGAAATCGAACTCGAAATCTCCGGGAAGAATTTGAGCGACTTACCAACAAGTTCACGAAGGCTGTTGTTATGTTTTAATGAATCATGTTAATTTTTCAAAAACTTATTAAATTAATAAATAACTCTTTTTTTCAATGTTTCGATTTTTATAGCCCAGTTGGTTAGACGGTTGTCTCCCAACTCGGGGGTGGTAGGTTCGATTCCCGTTAGAACCCAAATTTAAAAAAAAAGGATTCCAGTCTAGCTTTTAATAATAGCCTTTTTAGCATCTCACCGGTTTGTTGGAAGATATTGCCACGTGGAAATAATCTCAAACCTTAAACAAAAAAAAAGTAATACAATGCAATACCATATTTTATAAAAAAATTACTTTATTATTCTATTTTGTAATTTGTTTTATCAAACACTGTTTAATCCACTTTTTGTAACGGTGTAACCTTACCGGTTTCAAGGTTTTCACCTCATCATCAGTCTTGTTTGTGCTCCCCTCAGAATAAACAGTGTTTGATAAAACAAATTACAATGTCTTTAAAACTCCACAATGTTAATGCCTTAACTTTAAATAATAATCTATTATTCTATAGTATTTTTTACTTTTTTTCTTTAACACCATACACGTGTCACGTGTTTCTACATTATATATCGAGGTTTTCTTTAAGCAAAATAATCGACGTATCGGCATCTGAAGAGTCTCGAGATAGAAGCTAAAACATTTGTCACGAGCATTAATGAACTCGTAATCATAAACAAACAATTTATTTCGAGTCGTTTAGAGAGCAAATTTCTCAAGAGCGCTCTAAAGCGAGATTTTTTTATTTTAAATATTTCCCTTATTTCTTCCTTTTGATCACAGCATCCGTCATTTCGCTTATTTTAGATATAATATTTGAAAACATTTCCGTTATTTTTTCGGAATGAGGACTCCGGTTTTTGGTCACTTCCTTTTCGATCTTCGTCAATTTGAATATATTCTCTTTATTCTTACAACACACTGATTAAAGTTTGACTCCCACACATTTTTAATATTTCAGATTTTTGTAACTCTAGAAATGTAACAAAGTGTATTGTATGTATCTTTGTATGTGGTAATTATGGGACCAATATTGTCTATAAAAACATAATGACAATTCCCCCCCCCCCCCCCCCCGCTATTGTGCCTTTAAAATTTTACGTTAGTTTGTAATTTCTGTATGTTATAAATTTAAAACCGATATATCAAGATTAATACGGTCTCGTAGAGCTCTAAGATTTTTGCGAACGATTGAAACCTCTCTCAGATCCTCGCCGAAGCATCCTGTCGTATTACTAATGCTGCTCGTAAGGTCTGTCAATGAAAATTTGCAGAATTTTTCAGCATCTTTCTCATATTTGATCTTTAAGTGTAATTGAATTATCAAATGACTTTGAGAACTTATTTCATCTGATGAGAACTGGATCCATTTTCATTAAGACACTATTATGTAGACACTTTTATGTATTGGCACCAAGACACTATTAACTTTGAACTCGAAACCACCATTATTGACAGGTTAAAATCATTACAAAATAAACATATATAAGTTGACTGTAAGGATAGGAAGATGGTGGATGTGAGCATTAGATTAAGTACTTCTCAGCATCTTCATATGTTCAGAAATACATATTTCCTGAGGAAACCGCGGAAAATGTATTAAGGGAAGGCAAACTACAATGAAACCTTTTAAGAAATTGTAATTAGTGATCTTAAGACTATAAAAGCCTTCGTGGTTTTTTTTGGCAGATCGCTTTACTTACACCCCAGTATACAACTCAAGTGGAATAATGTTCAATTATATAAATACTCAACTTATTTTTTGTTTAAACTTCATTTATAGATTTATTTCCCATGAAGTACAATAGTTATCGATATATAAAATTATATGTAATAGATTTATTAATTTAATGTTTTATAATTATTTACAAACAGTTACTTACACTAAAAAAAGTGATGCATTCCTGAGGGAAGTTGTAACTTTTGAAAGGCGTTGTTGAGTATTATTTTGATGTATTAATTGAGATTATAATATGATTGTAATCACATATGTATTTTGAGGGCTTGAGATTTAAGTTTATATTAATCAGTGTATTTTTTTCAGTTGAGTGTTAAGAGGAGTGGTTCAGAATAAATATATGTAATTGGTGATAAGGAAATGAGTCACGTACCTTACCTAGTGAAGAGGTTCTCTGTACTCAATGGTATTTTTTCAATATAGTATTTTCTCAAATGACGAAAGAGTTACAAGGAATATTGAATGACGTGTAGTGATAATAAACAAAGTTAAAGAGGCACTAAAACATGTATACTCGAACCAGACAATATCAAAATCTGTGAAGATGGTAGTTCAAAAAAATATTTTAGTATCAACTTTGATGTATAGAAGTGAAAGTTGAACGAATAAAAAGACTGAAGTGCCGAAAAAATGTGAAAATATGTGCACTTAGAAGAATATATATGGTGACAATGTATGACAGAATATGGAACGAAGTGATTAGTGATGAATGTGAACTTAAGGCCGATTGATGTACAGGTGTCCCAGAATAAGTTCACTTTTGAAAAAATAATATATAATAATCAACTATAATATAATTACAGTAAAAATGTAACGAAAAGTTGAGAATTTAGTTTTTTTAAAACAATGTTGTAGAGATGACCTCTAGCTTCCTCAAAAAAAATATTGCTAGGCCTCGAGCAACCTCAAAGAAATATGGATTGATGATTTCCGACGTTGACATAGCTGCCCAACCTGTTACTCATGCACAATGGAATATTCTCTGGTGTGTCAGTGTTTAGTTTTCATCGCTCCAATAGCGGCAATTTTGCTTATTGATGAAGTGATTCATACGAACATGAGTTTCGCCTGAAAGGAGTATGTTGTTAAGCACGGAGATTTTTTTTATATCTGTTAGCCGCAAATTCCATCCTTATAGTGAATTCTGCTTCATTAAATTTTACATGGGAGGGGAGGGGGGGTTAAATCATGCGATTAAATCTGCTGCAAGGTCATACGCGACATCGCTAATGCTGACTAACCTTCCAATTTTGATGGTGTTGGATCGGCGCGCACATACTTATTGACTTTCTTTATACTTGGATCTATTCGAAAAGTCCGCAGGTGGCCTTGAAGTCAAGATTTTTGCTTGGATTCAATCTCTTCAAACCTTTTTACCCACTATTTAATTAAGTTGGTGCTCGAACACTGTCTAATACTGTGTTTTTGGTAATTAGCCTGAAATAATCATCTAACAGTTACGTATAAACCATCGTTTTCGTAAAGCGTACGAGCGCAAAACGCGCGTTATTGCCCCCTAAAGTGACTCATAGCGACTAAAACTACCATAGCCGATCAAGAAAATGACGCTTTTTGTGCTTTATCTTCATCATGCATTCTCGAATAATAAAGGGAAAAAAGTATATTTTATTCTGAAACACCCTGTATTAAGTAAGATCAAGAAAAGAACTTTGAGATGGTTTGGTCATGTAGAATTAATAATTAAAGAAAGAAGAACAAAACAAATATTGTATAAAGTGCAAATGTGAGTGGAAGACGTGGTGAAGGAAGACCAAGGAAAGTATGGTTGGATCAAGTGAATGATATTTTTGAAGAAGACATTGTAAAAACTCTTAAAAAGAGAAATCATAGTTGTTGTATGAGAAGGTGTGTATAGACGTATTATACGAGTAGAAGAGGGGAAAGATGTGTGTCACAATACAAGTCTGGCGATAAGTCCTCTCTACCTACCCCGACAGGAAAACTGTGTGATGATATGTATGTGTATATGTTTTGAATCGTTAAATACTTTATTTGACGGTTCGGTTCGCTTTGTCATTCAATCGATAGCAATGGAATGAAAGTTTGACACAGATTCATTGAGGATTGGTTTCAATTTCATTGGGCGAGCAAATATATTAGGTCCTTACATATGAAATTGGCGTTTTGTTTGGGAGGAACATAAAGTTGATTTTTTTTTAATATAATATATTTATTTAATCAAAGTATGTACCATTGCTATCTATGCACTTTTGCCATCTCATAGGTAGTTCATCGATCCCTTTACTAAAAAAACCATTCGGACGGGAATCAATAAAATCTTTGAAGTCGGTTTGGACTGCCCCATCGGAGTTGAATTTTTTCCCTTGCAAGAAGTTATCCAAATTTCGAAAAAAATAGTAATCTGTTGGGGCAAGGTCCGGAGAGTACGGTGGATGTCTTAGACATTCCAATTGAAGCTCTTCTAATTTGGTAACCATCTGTTGTGCAGTGTGTGGTCTAGCGTTATCATGAAGCAGCAGTGGCCTAGAGCGATTAACCAGCCTCGGTTGTTTAGCAGCTAGCTTTTCCATCATGGTTTGCAGTTGCTGACAATAGACATCTGCCGTAATCGTCTGGCCAGATTTAAGAAAGCTGTAGTGAACGACACCAGCACTAGTTCACCAAACGCTCACAAGTAACTTTTTTGGAGTCAATTTTCTCTTGGGGCATGGTTTGGCTGGTTCGGCAGGGTTCAGCCATTGCGATGAGCGCTTCCGATTATCATACAGGATCCACTTTTCATCACAGGTAATGATTCGATTCAAAATCCCTTCATTATTGTGCCGGTTGAGTAATGCAACGCAGCAGTCAACGCGCGTTTGTTGATTTGCTTCGCTCAATTCGTGAGGTACCCACCTTTCTAGCTTTTTCACCTTCCCAATTTGCTTCAAGTGGATTAAAACAGTTTTATCACTAACACCGCAGCCTGCAGCTAACTCGGACGTGGTTTGCGATGGATCCGCTTCCACAATAGCCTTCAATTCTTCATTATCAACTTTGGTCTCCGGCCGTCCACGAGGCTTGTTCTGCAGGTCGAAATTTCCAGAACGAAAACGTTGGAACCAAAAACGCACTGTGTTTTCTTTTGCGGCACCGTCGCCATACACATCATTAATCCTTCGAGCCGTTTCTGCAGCACTGGTGCCACGGTGGAACTCGTACTCGTAAATAACGCGATATTTCAAGTTTTCCATTTTGTAAACTGAGTGACGCAAAGAAAAAAAACAATTGAGGAAAAAACAAATGAATTATAATTTTCGAAACACAAATACTTGTGTAAATAGCTGTATAAATTTGAATTTGGAATTCCTAACCAAAGAGAAGATATTTGAGATCAAAGTAGCCAGTACGGCAAAACGCCAATTTCATATGTAAGGACCTAATAGTATATGGCATTCAATTTATTCAAGTTCTTGAAAACTTGACAAAAAATCATTGAGTATTTATTTCAAGTTCATTGAGCGATAAAGATATAATATTCAGTTAATAAAAATGTTTGAAAATTTTACATCGATTCATTGGGCATTTGTTTCTAGTTCATTGGGCGATCAAAAATATAAAATCAGTCAATTTGAGTTCTTCAAAATTATACATCGATTCATTGGAGATTTGTTACAAGTTATTGAGCGAGTCAAGATATGACATTCGGTTAATTCAGGTTTTTGAAAGCTTTACATCGATTCATTGGGTGTTTCAGTTTCATAAGGCGAGTAAAGATATGACATTCAGTCAATTAAATTGGTCGCATGAATGACAGTCGAGAAACACATGATCTATTGTCTCTTCATCCAAAACGTACTCGTAGTTGGAACCTTCTATAATACCCATTATGTAAAAGTGACTCGATAACATTTGTAAAATTATATGTCTGTCAAACTTAAAGCCAGTCATATAATCCACATTTTTTATTTTATTTAATACAATGTTTATACGACCTTTTTGGTACAAAAAAAAACAACAAATAAAATTCAAAAGTTGACATGAAAGTATTGTTATACAATGCATGAGGTATATGTCCGCGCGGTAACGGACTAACGTGCGGAAAGTCACCGGTTCAAACTCCGCAATGTGTTTCTCCTGTCGTATGACACGGGCATTGATTTCCGTCTAGTATTTGAGGGTATAAGGATACCAATGACTTCGGTCATACATATTCTTTCATAAGAAAGGAAAAAAGACGGTATGCTCCGATCGTCTCACTTCAGGTGTGCCAACTGATTCAGTACAGTGTTGTGGCCGGTGAGTTTGCTGGTGTGTAATGGATTATTCACTTAAAGAGGAGAAAATAGTGAAGAAAATTCCACGGCACAGATTCACTTTCCAACTGAACTGATGTTGGGATGGCGAGAAGATCCTAAACTACGAAGCCCAAAGACAAGACAAGAGTTATACAAAACAAATAGTATTAGACGAATCCTTGCACTCAATTCGTCCCGACAAGAAAAATGTCTTCACTCTACACTGGTAAGTAGTAAAATTGACCAGAAAACCCAAACTATCCAATCTTTGCAGTCTTTTTTTGCAGGAATTTTAGAAATAATTTGTCAATTAATAAACCCATAACGGTAGATCACCTTCTACAATACCATCGTTCTACACAGTTCATGGGATTGATAGATCTAGAAAATTAACGAAAGGTTATAAATCCTAATTCTTATAACGCAATAATTTAATCATATTGTAATTTGTTTTATCAAACACTGTTTATACAACTTTTTTTAACGGTATAACCCTAGTGATTTCAAAGCTTTCGGTTCATCATCAGGGAGCACAAAAAAGACTTGTTTTCAACGGTTCAACTCAAACTTGTTTGTGCTCCTCTGATGATGAGATGAAAGCCTTGAAACCGGTAGAGTTATACCGTTACAAGAAATGGAATAAACAATGTTTGATAAAACAAACTACAATGTTGCCTCCACAATGTTAATGCCTTAACTATAAATAATACGTTTAATCATATTCAATGCCGTCCATTATGTCATAAAATGATGACGTCAATGCTACTCTATAACGGCAAGTATAAAAGTATAAAATGATGACGCCAAATGTTACCCTATACCGCTTATTTTATTTAAAGCGAAAACAATTTCTTTGACCAAATATTTATTTTCAATGAATACTCTTCACGCCATGTCCCTATTAGGGTAGGCTAAAATAACAAACCTTTACTTCACTCGATCTTGGCACATACCTTTCAGTTTTACCACGTCGTGATATATTTTCTCATATTATAAAAGCTTTTCACTCTTCCGTCTTTCAGAATTAGATTCATATAATCAAGCCACGTTTTACTTAGTATTCACAAACTTCTATTACATTCTTTACTACTGTAGATTATTTTTATAAATCTTCCATTCTTCATACATGGCCGAACCATCTCAATGATTTTTTCTTCACCTGAAAAACTGCATCTTCTACTTATTTAATATATCTCCTTATGCTATTATTCTTACATACATTTCATTTCTGCCACTTTTATCTTACGTTTATAACTTTTTTTATCATGTCAAAGTTTCGCTTAAATATCCTAATACTAGAACTAAGATTTTATCGAGAGAAATCAGCTTTTCTTATCATGAAATGCTCCAGTCAGTAAACACATTTAATAAATCTCCATTCAGTCTATTACCTGCGGCTACTCTTCTTTCAACGGTACTTCATGCGACTATTCGATGATGTGAACATGCTTCCAAGATACAACATTTCCTCGAGTTGCTCTGATGTTTCATATTTTACTTTAATTTCACAAACACTCTTACTTTTTCTCTCGATAACCATAACTTTCAACTTCCCAATATTCATACCCACACATTTCATACAGTTTATCACAAGAGTTTATATTTTTATCGCTTTCTACTAGCACTACCATGTCGTCTGCAACATTCTACATACATTCAAACCTGACATTCTTACACTACAAACATCTTATTAAAAAATATGTCTAGGTAAGTCAACCATGGTGATATTATACAAGTTGTTTGAGACCTCTAGTAACTCAATATAGTTAAATTATAATATTATATTGTATTTCAAAATTGTGTAAGCAGAGGATATTTTATTACATTTGTTGTCATAGGAAAAGCTTATGATTACGAAAGAAGGGAAAAATTGTGAGAAGTATTGAAAGAGTATGGCATAAATGATAAATCACTAAGTGCAATAGCTTTGCTGTATGATATGAAAACAGTAATGCATATGTAAGAAGAGTAAACAGAGAACTCACTGAGTGGTTTAAATCACGAAAGGCGTAAAGCAAGAATGTTTGATTTCAAATCTTGGTTGTTTCATTTATAGAAATATTCATGTGCACGGTCTAAAATATGATGTGAGAGTTGTAAGATTGAGTAAAGTAAATATATGAAGACTTCTGTTTGCTGATAATGTGGTTATGCTTGCTAAAAAAAGAAGAGAATTTAAGAGATACTCGTATCATAAATGAATTAACATACGAGTATATGAGAGATGTCTAGTAAAAGGTTTGAAAATGAATGCAGCGAAATCAAAGGTTATGGTTATAGAAATAAGTGTGGTAAAAAGTGTGCATTACTTGCTAGACAGCTTTTTTTCCACATTGTGTGCATTACGTGCTAGAAAAGGAAAGCTACTCTTTGTGCAGAGTTTGTTAAAATATGTTTCGTAGAAACCAAAAATTATTTGATAAAAGTTGACCAAGCTCGTAATGTTCGGTTTTCTCGATAATTGCTACAAGTGATATTTAAATGTATGCCTTTAGAAGCAGTATTATGTGTAAAACCTTACCGCGTACCTTTTTTTAATATATTGTATTGATTATTAAAATTGAATCATATATTTTTTTTCATAATATTTTATCATCTTTGACTATTTATTTCTGTTATTTCGGATGAAATTATGTAGGTAATCCCTTAGGATTTATATTTTTATAAGAGTATGTATGTGTAAGAGTATGAATGTAGAATTTTAATGTAGAGAATGAATGTTGAGTATGAATGTAGAACATGAATGTCGAGTATGAATGTAGAACATGAATGTCGAGTTTGAATGTAGATAATGAATGTTGAGTATGAATGTAAAGTATGAATGTAAAATATTAATGTGGAGTATGAATGTAGTGAATGAACGTAGAGTTTGAATGTAGAGTGTGAAAGTAGATAATGCATGTCAAGTATGAATGTAGAGTATGAATTTAGAATATGAATGTAGAGTATGAATGTGGAGTGTGAATGTAGAGTATGAATGTATAGTATTAATGTAGAATATGAATGTAAAGTATGAATGTAGAGTTTGCATGTAGAGTGTGAATGCAGAGTATGAATGTAGAGTATGAATGTTTCAGGTGATTGTTTCAATATTTAAGAGAAATATATGAAATTCGTTGTTAGAAATGAGACCACTTCGTCACAGCCCTTGTCTCGTTAAGTGGTCCTTTAAATTCGCGATGTGTTATTTTTTTGCAGTTATGTATTTTTACTCTATGTTTCACCTTTCTATTTAAACAGTCTTAACTGAATATATTTTAATTATTATGGAAAAAAATAAATGCATAATTTATAGCAAAAAAAGCAAATCTGGCTTATTCTTTGCCACCATTTAACATTTTTGAAGAAATTGCCACGGATATGAATACAACTACTGGCTGCTTAACACAAGTAGTAGTTTTAACGATTCCTTCAGATCTTTGTATTTATTATCTCACATCAATATTATGTCATTAACGGTGGCAGTTGTCCAATTTACTATTGGCATTCCAGTTTTATACATTGTTTTAGACATCATCTCACATAAGTTTACTAAGAGAATTATATTTACTAATTTTGAGAATTAAAAATATTAAACATTCTCTATGTGATGTATTAAAACAATAAAGACATATATGATAAATCATTATTTCATTTAAAGTCATTTTAACCTCTTGCGCGAGGGGTGACGAGTGCTGTCTGGAGAATTTTCGAGTAGGTACGATAAATATAAGAAGGAACAGTTGGTGTCTGGTTTGATGAGATTGTTCAATACATGAAATAAAACTAATTGAACCAAAAAATCATGCTAGTACCCTGGGAAGAAGAAAGTCTAAATATTATGTGATTGGTAAAAAGCAACCTGAAATGTCCCTCTGCAATTGGAACCCTTACAATAGGTTGTACCTAAGACAAAACTTGAAAAAATACAACTCATTTGAATTCTTTGGAATAAAGTATTCAAGTGACGGGAATGGGAAAAAGAGGTTGATTGGAGCAGGTGATACAGTAATACGCTTATTATATAAATAAATAATAAGTTCATAGATAGCAACATAGTATGTACCGTACAAATATATCTTGAAATAACACATATACGAGTATTTTTAGCCAATGGGGAAAATATATTTGAGAGAGAACCAATCAAACAATCTTAGCTCATCTCATAACATCTTATTTGGACACTTTATTGTAAAATATACTGATGAAGAGTTGATGGCCAATCAGCAATATCTTTCAACCAGACATTACGCAGATTGATTGCAATTGCTGGGGTAAGGTTACAACGTTATTTAAATAGAAAAAAACACTGAAATATACATAAACCATTAAAAACCCAGTGAAAAAAACAGTATAATAATCTATTTGCAAATTTCACCATAAACAGGGAATTACATGAAAATAGGATCTTTATATAAACGCATTTCGTCATCGAGATGATAGATGTAATATCTTGAAATGTTAAATTGCGATACTTATGGAAGCCAGTTACTGGTTTCCAAGTCTAATGGTAAGATGAAAGATAGAGGAAAATATTCCAAACCTGTGAATACCTAGTTACTGGTTCCCGAGTTTCATGGTAAGATGAGAGATAGAGGAAAATATTCCAAACTTGTTACCCACGTAAATAAAAAGCTGCTCTCTGTTTTGTTTATTTTTTTGTTATTCCACTAATTACATTAATCTCCCCGCGTTGCGTGATTCTACCTCCTATCTTGATGTTATATTCAGGTGGAATAAACCTGATTCATTACGAGAGTAATGCTTGTTTCTAACTGGTGTTATGTTTCGTTGAATATGTTTGGTTTATTGGCCCAAAGGATAACAAATTATTTTTCAATTTCAAAGAAAGCTGAGTTAAAATGTACGAGTATATACATCAAACATGTTATACAAATCAATAAATTTAGAAACGTTATGGATACATAAAGTCATAAGCAAAAATAAAATAGTGATAAATAAACAATAATGCAAAAAAGACCATTGTTAAAAATATATTAATTCTTTGTAAAAAAATCATTCCGCTTGTAGAGTGATTTTATACGGGAGGTAGAAATATGTGTCTCGGAAATTAATATAATTAGTGAAATAATACAGCAATTTAGTAAAAGCCCAACCTTTAGATATTTTTAAAAAGTTTAAGGGCTAAAGAAATAAAAAAATATCTTTCAAATCTCTTATTAAACTACGAGTTTTTTCCAAAATGAAACAGAAGGCTTAAATTTCTTAATGAAGAGTATTTTGCTCCGAGACCAGCGCGCTATAACGTAAAAAGAATTCTAGGGTATGTTCCAGGCCTTAAAAATATTGGGAACGATAATCGGAGACAAGTACTTTGAAGGGAAGTAGTGTGTCAAAGGGGTAAGTAAATAACAAAATTATGAAATTCAACAATATTTTTTTGGTCAAACCTCGTATGTGCAGATAGTGAGGTCTACATTGTATTTAAGGGCTTTTCCAATTTTTGCTTTTTACATTACCAGCACCGTGCATTTGTTCCAATTAATTAACAAGCACATCATTTATTATTCAACACAATGTTTCTTCAATATATTGTATTTAACCACAGACTCCCACAACAGAATCCCAGATCAAAAATAGTTTCACAAAAACTGCTTACATTTTTATTAAAATCGGATTTTAGGGAATTTTACTAGGAGATAAACTATTATAATTAAAATTTCTATTGTTTTTGCTTTACTTATATTGAATCGTCATTTTGATCACCGTCACGTCATGTCCCTATTAGGGTAGGAAGAGAGACAAAATATCACTTGTTCCTATTCTGGCATACATCTTTAGCGTCGACCATGTCCGTAAACGTAGTCATGTTTACTCACCTACTTTTAATACTTTTCTCTCATCAATCTGGAATCCAGATTTTTTTAAATAGGATTCCAGTCTGGTTAACACTTAGGGCCTATAAAACATATTTCAGGTTGGTTGGAAGAGATTGCCACATGGCAATAAACTCGCCAGGTTAAACAAAAAATTAAAAAAAAAAATCTTTTGGAATTGGATCGATTTGATCATGTCACGTTTTTCTAGGTCATTACAAACTTTTCGTAATTGCTCACATATTTTCGGACAGTTGGAAGAAATGTAATCCTACCAGGTTAAACTTTAAGCAACGGAAGTGTAAAACATTAAAATTACATAATAACTCAACGTTTATTTAAACTTAATTGACACAATCTTTATATTGAGGTATTGAATGAAGATTTTTGGTTTCAAAATATATTGCAGATTAATTTTAATAATTTATGGTTAGTTAATTTCAGACCGGTTTATTTGATAGTGCTACGATTTTCTAAGTCTTCTTTAAAAAAATCTTGTATTCTATGCGAGTAGATTTTCATACCTTTATCGCAATTTTTTTCAGTCACACATTTTACATATATTTTTTTCTTTTTCGTTCTATATAACGATGTAAAATCCCAGTGAGAATATTTTTGTGATTTTCTTCATTTATCTCATGCGTCTAAAATATTTCAAAGTATTCCAAAATGTTTCGGCCTCACAAAAGATTGAATGAACACAATTGAAGATTTATGAAAATGTTTTCAGATGAAATAGCGACACTGGCGACAATTGCTGAGAGTAAACACCCTGACAAGAGGACAGAGGAAGAAAAGGTGGCCCTTTTGGGCAGACCCAAGCCTGGAGACATCATGAGGGCACAACTTCGGATCAAAGAAAGCAAAGAGTTTAAGGTAACCATTTTATTTTGTAGCAAAGACTATTTTACTCTCTAAAAAACATAAAAACGAGGGTTTAAATCAGCTGTCTCTAAACAGGTACCTAGCCTTAAGAGGTTACTAATGAAAACAATTTAAGTATAAAAATAAATGTTTTTTTATACTTTAATTAAATAAACACAAAAGCAATTAAAATTAATAATTCCTTTGGAGTTAACAGTTAACTCAGAAATAATAAAATATATTTAAAATATAAAAGTATAAGTTATAAATATAATATTTATACATTGCATCGAAAGTAAATAATGTTTAATTAAACCTTTATTAATTTTGGACTATTTAATCAAATTAAATATGAATAAATTCAATGATAAGATTTTGCAAGACTGACGGTAAACGAACACATCCAAAAGTTTTAAGATAGTATCATTGGTTCATTAACTGTCTTCTAATTCTGCATTCGGGTTGGGGTTGAAGTCTCTACAGCCCAAATCTTCAATTCTCTCGATATAAGGCCAACTCTTCCGTTTCCATTCAGTTTAGTCCCAGCCACAGACGTTCCACTTGCCTTCTTCAAATTCTTATGGGAGACTTTCTGGTCTTCTTCGTTCTGGGTTGGTCTTCAATAATAAGATTTTCATTACGATTTATTTATCTCTTTTTAATTAGTTTATTTAGATTTTAAAAGCAACATTTTATCATACAGAATGAGACAACAAAAAAGAATGAAAGTTTCAATGAATCGATTTATTTATTTACAACCGATTCCGATCATTATATTTTGTTTGCGAAATACAATTAAAATTCAGAGGACGATTAAATACAAAAAATACACCATGTTACAAGAAAGATGTAAATACCAAAACACTAGGAAGATTCATATGATTTGCGATAAAAAAAGGGCATACGTACTAATACACAATAGGACACGCCGTATGCCGTGAAAGAAAAAAGAACACTTCATTAATAAATTTCTTGTAACACACTTATAGATTGTATAAAAATAAAATAATATTTACAATATTGTAAAATTAAACCGAAATTAATAAAAATAGTATCAATACATAATTTTGTAAAATGAAAGACTTATAAGCCAATTAAAAAAAATATATTATTTACAATTTTAATACAAAACTCTGTATAATATTTAAAATTTGTTAGTTCTAAATAAAAGAAACGATATTTTTTTTATTTTCAACGATATTTTGAAATTTATTAGTTCCCACATTTAAATCTCAGTAAATGAAACTTGGTTTACACCCTCGAAGGTATTTACATAATTTTTTTGTTACTTAATACCAGAAAAATAAGAAATTCAAATGTTTGGAAAATCGTTATGTATCCCTTAGGATGTATTTTTTTAAATAAGCTTATTTAAAGAACGGCTGTTTTTGCAAACTAACTTCATATATTACTAACTTTAAAATAGAGTCCAAGTCTGGCAACAATATTCAAACGCGTTTGACTTGTGTGAGTATTGTTGCCTTTCCACGTGCGATTCGTTATGCGTGCTGGCACACGTAATTGTGAATCGCGAGTCTCACGCCTTATAAAATGGTGCTTAACCTGAAGGGTCCAATTTTTTTTAACATTTAAAAGAGAAATGCAACTGAAACAATGTTGTCCCTCTATCGCACTCTTCAATGTGTCCGAATCCTCCAATCGCGTACGTAGAAGGGTATCATACGAAAGAAAAAGCTTTTTGTAATTGGCATCTAATTAATCGATTAATCACAACATGGATTTTCTCATTTGAGGAGTTAACTTAAGTTTGATTAACTCTGGTTCAAACAAATGTAAGAGATTACTCAAATATAAGCTGAATTGATGATCTACAAAATTACTACCATAATGAGTGACCATTGTAAAATGTATGGAATTGTTCAAATATGTATTTATTATCATTAATGGTCATTGTATCTAAAATATGTTAATTATATACTTGGTATTTTTCTTACACTTATGATATATTGGGCATGATGTAATCGTTAACAAATTATTGAACTTATTTCATAATGTATGTAATGTGGCATGTTAATTTATCTGTATGCTGATATATATTTAAAAAATGCATTATAAATACAAAAACAATATATATAACATATATGATATATACATTTTTTCAACGTTTTAAATAAATATGAGCACTCATCTTCAGAAGAGACAGTCAAGATTGTCTTACGTTCCTAACATTGTTAAGCATATCAAGGCATAAATGTCATTGCATTATATTTTTTTAAATCACATAGTAAACTTTTACGCTTCATAACTTGTTTCACATGATTTCTCCTAAAACTAAATCATCATCATACTATACATGTTTCCCCATAAATCTCTTTATACCTATATAATGCAGCAGGTTTCACTCTGCATATTGATTCAATTTAACTATCTGGTGTATTATTTATTTAACAGGGTAAACTGCTACCGATTGACTCTTTGATAATTTATTAATTTTATATTTGAATTTTCCCTGATGATGGAAAAGTTAGAGGGATATCGAACTGCGTTAAGCGATAAGAAACAAAGTCAGTGGGGCACTAAAACATATTTACTCGAACCGGATATTATCAAAATCTGCTAAGATGATAGTCCACAACAGTATTTTGTTGCCAACTTTGATGTATATAAGTGAAACGGGCACAAAAACAAGGATTTACTCGTATATCTTGAAATATGTTACCCTATGACCTATGGCAATTCCTTAGCGTCAGTATAAAAATGCATTTAATTGAAAAAATTACTAAAAGAAAAGCCAGTTTGGATTTGAATTCACCGAAAATCGAATCTGATATTCAGATCACATTACTGGATAAAAGTTTATTTTTATCTTTACGATTTTCTTGCGAATACTTCATTTTAAATAATTATATACAAAATGTCAATTTAAACATATTATATATACAGAACCGAAATATAATACAAAACCAATGGTATCAGTATTATTGTAACCAAAATAATGTACGAGTATTAAAAGAATTATCAGTCATATATAAAAAAAAAACCGCTTATCCGTACAAATTAGATTTTAATATGTTATTGACTTCCACTTCGCAATTTTATCGAAAACTCTTTGTTGACTTTAATGTATACGTCCATATCTTCATACATTTTGAGTTGAATTAAAAGTAAATACAATATTTATTCCAGCCTTAACTGTTATATCTCAGTCGCAATATGAAATGAAATAATTAGTTTTTGTTAAATATTTATTCACATCCACAGATTTCAGAAACAAATATTTTCATGTTAAAGAATCGTATATACGTTAGATATAAGATATCGATAACTTGTTTGCCCGACTTTGTGTTTCATTTTTTTTATTTATTTGCTTTTGTGATTGAAAAAATATACATCTTATATTTTCTTTCCGTACTCCCATTACATTGAGAATAAAATACTTATGTAGAGACGAAGACTTCACACCACTGTATAACTTCTGCCATATAACTAAAGACGAGTATGGAAGACATGAAAAATATTAAAAATATTGTAACAATTCGTAACCAAAAATATTAAAGGAAAAATACTAAATTATTTAAATAGTAAATAATCACATGATCAATTGTTCGACTGCTTAGAAAGTAAGGACGGTGGAAGGTACATAATTTTATAAATTTTGAATTGTAAAAAAAATGCGAATTGATTAATGTAATGTTCTTATTCATACAAAACATGAAAAATAAAAATATTAAGTTTATGCTTAAATTGCGTTTTCAATAAAAATCAATCGACCTCCGTGGCCTAGTAGGCTAGACGCCTGTATTCAAACTGTTCGATTCTCGGTGGAAGCCGATTATTTAAATAAGTTTCAGTATGATTTTCACTGACTTCATTAAAAATCTTTCTGCTGGATTGGAAGAGATACCACATGGTAATTAACCAACCAGGTTGTAATTTATACAATGAAAGTTTAATACAATATGATACAATAATTACTTAACCGGGATATCATATCTTGTTTTTACCCCTTTTCGGCTGTATTGAATCCCTCTATTACCTCATTCAATGCGTTATACTTAAAAGTATTTATAATAATTTAAAAAACAAACTAAAATCATGTAAGTTTTAGCTTTTATAAAATTCATAAGAAATAGTCCATAGCTACATTACTTACTCCTTAACCACGGTTTCACCATCAGTGATAAATAATTTAAGTGGACATGTGTTGACTGATGAGCTTTCCTGGTGCAGATTACATTATCATAGTGACATTTCCACTCGCAGGGGATTACTCTATAGCAGGAGTCTCCAAACTATGACTCCGATCCAAATTATTGATTTTTCTGGCCTACATTCACATTTACGGAAAGGATATTGAAAATTAAAATATATAAAACAAAATTTGCAATTAAATGAAATCTAAAATTTTCCATTTTGTGATAATTTGGAGAAAATACAATATATCGATCGTATTAAATTTTTCTATTTGTTATTAGAAAATGGAATGAATGTGTTTAACTCGATAACGAATATATTCAAGGAACCTACAGATTAATTGAACCTAAAAAAAATTAATAAAAAATCTAAATTCAAATATAGTATAATGACAACGAAACAATGTTACTCATGCTTCCCAGTGAAGTAACTCAGTTATACTTAAAAAGTTTATTAAGGACTTCTGTCCTTAACTTATCCACCAATATATGGAAGATGTTAATATCAGAAATTTCAGTCAACAAAGTTATTCCGTGTGCAAGTAATGAAGCTCCTAACAGCTCAGTTTTGAAAAAGGCACGGAAAACAAGATTAATTTATGACAGCACAAACAATTGTCCAGTGAACAAAAAATTGCCAATCAAAAAAGGGTTTGCTATTTTTTCTGTTAGTAATTTTTGTACGTATAAACTAAATAAAGGAGTAATATCCAAGCACGCCCATCAAAAGAATGTTGAATAGAGCCATAAGTAAAATCCATACTCTGCAATATATCGTATGTATCGCAGAAGTATCTTTTGGACTCGCTCAATAATCAAATATGGGGATTCCTCTCTGTTTTATACTTCCATGGCATACAGTACAATCTGTTGGGTTCATTGTCATATAGCAACCTTTTTCAACAAACCACAAAATCTGGATCTTTTTTTTTCTGATAAACCCGACAGATTGATTGTATACAACGTCAGTGTTTTACTATACAGTAGAATATATGAAATGATGTTTGCCTCTTTTTCGATTTGGCTCACCTTGCACTCTCAATATCCTAACGTAGACCTCTGATCGATAGTTTTGAAGACCCATACTGCATAACACCAAATGTTTTGTGTATCTAATTATCACACTCATATCTTTATAACAAATATTATATTTGTAGATTCCTAAATGTCTTTGTTAACGAAATTTAAATACTATTATTACGAATGAGGTTAGTTATTTCGATTGCTTGAGGATCACTTTATGTAAGAAGAAATCAAATTCATCTATGATCACGACAATAATTTATTTGTGTTTTTGTCATATTTGCTAATAATACGTTAATGCAAAATCTCAGAAGCTGTCGCAGACAAAACACTTAGACACATAATTATTAACTCCCGTATCTGAGAAATATGGGTAGTAGGAGATATTTTGAGATAGGGTAGAAACCATAAAAGACACTAACTATGATATGGCGAAAGAATAGATTACGAAAAAAAAATCTGACGTAATAATGCATGGAATACCCATTACCGTTTTGATAGAAGTATAAAATATCACGGAAGGATGGCTTGAAATCAACATGTCAATAGAGGCTGTCCTGATGATAACAGACCATAAATATAATTTAACAGAAAGAGTATGTAAACGTACCCAATATATTTGATGTCGTATTTTTTTTTGGTGAGGTGTGTTTATTGATTACACTTTAAAACCCGATCAAAATCAAGACAACCTTTTCCAGTGCAGAGCTGGTTTTTTAAGGGATCCTCGACTACGAGGCCCAGCAACGACCTACATATGCGTATAAATGAGATTTTTTTTAGTTAATGAACAAGATTTTTTTTGAAAACTAATTAATTTTGTTTTTTAACAAAATATACAAGCTGTTTTGACTGAAACACTTGGACATATTTATTTTTTTGATGGCACAGAAAAGTTTTTATTTTAATGTAGTTGACACCATTAAGAGAATAACAAAGGAATTGTTAGACCTGTTAAACGAGAATAGTTGTATTATTCCCCATTTCACTCTGTCAATTATGGCATTGTAAGCATTCTGTCCCAATTATTTAGCGATGACAGTCGTTCAATTTGTGTTGAAAGAGATCTTTTTGATGTAAATAAGAATAGTTCTGTCAAAAGTAGGAAAGATAACTGATATCACAGACGGAAATGGGATGAGACGGTTCATTCTCAAAGTCAACTAAAACCTGTCAATAAAACATTATTTACACTATTGTTCGATGTATTTATGAACATAAATGCTTATTAACAAGTGAAACAAATATCATTTGATTGGTGTACCTATTATTTGGAAATTCATAAAAATTATTTATTTATATAACACATTTATTACAAACGTGATATGAACGTTTATTGAGCCTTTGTATGTTTTACCTTCATATTCTTAGACTCAACGTATGTGTGTAAATGTATATACTCGTACATGTATGTATTTAATTTATATGTGTAAATGCATATTTTCGTACATTAATGTACATTTAATATGTGTACATGAACATAAATGCTTATTAACAGGTTAAACAAATGTCATCTGATTGGCCTGTTATTTTGAAATTCATAAAAAATATTTTATTTACAACACGTTTATTATTTTCAGTCTTGATATGTTTTTACCTTCATATTTGTACACTTATATGTGTAAATGTATGTTTATTTAATATATACGAGTATGTTAATTTATTTTGTAGTATTTTGAACATGTCAATGGTGGTGGCTCAAATCCTGAGTTGGAGCGCCCTTGAGAGTTTGCTCTCTAAACGGCGGTGTATAAATTGTCATTTTATTATTATTATTATAATTTTTTTTCAATATTATCGGCAAAGTGGTCGGCTCTAGCCATTGGGTTGTCCTTGCGAAGCTCAAGAATCTATAGATTATAAATATATAGTTTACCTTTTAAATAATCTAAAATAAGTCTGGGGATGTTAGGTTGGGTGGTATTGGTAGCCAGCGCAAGCTCGTATTACACAATTTTAATAAAAATACGCACAATTTTAATATATTTATGTAGTGTTGCCAAAACGTGCAATGACAAACCGCGAGCTCCGTGCCTACTTCAGTGACTATACACCCGATGATTCGATTACAGGGACCGAATAAAATTTTGTTTTTCTTCCATGCTATACAATATGTCCGAATCACTATTTTGGTATGTTGAAGTGTATCATTAGAATGAAGAAACTAAACATTTATATAATTTGAAAACACCATTATTTTAATATATTGCTAAGCGAGCTGCTGCTGAGTGAGTCACAGCTAAGGGAAGTGTCTTGAAACAAGGTTCCAATATTTCAATGTGCTACTCGATAAAAAAAATTGGTGTCAATTTCAGAACCACAATAAACGAGCAAAACCTTTTCCACTTTATATCTCTTTTGGTATAAGTTTCAGCCGACGAAATTCATTACATACATATTTATTTCAGAGATATTTTCACAATATATAAAAAAAACCTGATCGCATTCACCCATGATTTATGATATTTTGTTCCTGTCAGGCAATTTATCATCCCCGGATGAAAATGCTCTTTATTTGCCATTTATAGACTCTCATATTAAATTAAAACTCGGTCCAGCGTATGTTTAATGGAGCGAGCACACAATTATATTGTTAAATTAATTTTCACAATTAAAAAAGATTCCTCGTTGCACAATTGGTAGAATTTATGCCCTGAAAAGAGTTAAAACTATGGTTAGACACTCGCTCGTCTTCCTACCATGGATATCAGGTTTGATGGTGGAATTTAACGAATCTAAACATTTATCAGGCTGTTAAAAAACCATTATACCTTTTTATATGAACAAAAAAGTGTATCTCAAACAAAAAAATGTTTATTGAAAATTTTTGAAAATAATAAAAACAAGTTTAATTTTATTGATATTTTGTTGTATTGCAAAGTGGCGGGTATAATGTCATGTGATAATCACTTCCAAATAACCGGAAAGACGTAACGAGGCCTTAAGTGAATACTTAAAAAAAAATGGGTACCGACAGTGTTTGAATCCGTAATTCACGAGATGAAAACAGGTCGCGTACCAATTAAACAAATCTTTCATCGTAATCAAATATCAAAATAATAAGTTTCAAGAATTTATTATAAATTACTTTGAAATAAATCAGGCTTTAATAACTTACCCATCCACTAAATCACTTAAGTATCCACTGTAAAAATAACGGAAGGAATGAAAAAAAACTTGCGACCAACCTAATTTCAAATACATATTCAATCATAGTTATTATTTTTAACAGGAAATGTGGGCAGTAGTATTGCTTACACGCATAACGACGAACTTCAAATAACATGTCGAATCCAATGCTTTTTATTCCGAACTTCTCGGTAATGGTGTCTTGATTTTTTTATAATAATAATTATCAGAAGATTTATTAAATTCCTATAAAAAAGGGGCAATTTTCAATTTCTATTATAGTCAAAATACGACCAAGAGGACATTGAAAATTCTTTGGGCAAACGTTGACCTTTTTAAGCAAGGCTAAAAAGCTGAGAAATGGGTTTGATGAGTAGCTGAAGAAGAATCCATTAATCAATTGGCAAGAAGAATGACAGGAAAAAGCTGGTCGATAAGAAGGTGTAAATAGAAACGGGTAGGGTCAAGACACGGACCCATTCAATTTGGTATAAAACGTCAGGTACAAAGGAGGACCAAGGTACGGCTATTAAATTGAAGGTAACCTTATTTGACCCTAAGTTTTCTGCCTTCCGTTACGAAGGTCCTATGTGTGCCTGTACTATCGATTTTGTGAGTTTTTGTTGTTGAAAAACCTTTCAACTTTATTTTTTTTTCTGTCTCTTGATTATCAAAATATTTCAAAGAACCATTAGAGAAATATTTGTTTGAATCAAGGAACCAAATTTTTCTGACTGAAGAAGTTGTAAGTGTAAAGATTTTATATTATTTATCAAATGAAGAGAGACCAAACGTTTGATTGTGAATATAACACAGCAATATCAACTATGGAAATTAAAATTAAAATAATCTTGTAATATTGGGAAAGACGTATTTTCACTCCTCGGGGGATGTCTGCTTCTTCAGCTCTGTCATAGCCTCAACATAGCCCTCTTCTCCATGCCAGCTCTCTTGATTTCAGTTTCTCATCCACCGCTGTTAGCAATTAAAGACACAAAATAGTTTTTGATCTTCAAATTTTATGAATGCATTAAGCGAGTATTCACTCTAGAGGCGTGAATTTCGTGCGTTTTTTCAGACGAAATAAAAAAAACTAAAAATATATCTTGTAAAAAAAAGGGGGTAAACTGGTCGACAAGATTGGAACCCTTTCGTAAACTCAAAACAAAAATCACAGTTTGTTGATAAGAAATAATGTCGTTATAGTTGGTAACAAAGAGGAAAAAAACCGGTTGGATAGAACTTGAGATTTTATGTCGACCAGGTCGAAAAAGTAGTTTCGAGAAAAACGGGTTATAGTTTTGAGATTATTGTCTGAGTCATTCCGGCGCGGCATAATTGCTGCCTCATTTATAGCTAACATTTAACTTCGTAAATATTGAGAATTTTATGATAAAATTTTCTTTTAAGAACATATTTTTAAAGGTTTTTAAAAATATGTTCTTAAAAGGACTTTAAGAATATTTAAAAAACGAAAAAAAACTATTTTTTTCTAATTTCTAGAGTAAAATACCCCCTCAATTGTATTTCGTTGTTTCGATCAATGACTATGATTTTTGTTTTATATTCCTGTATGCTTCAAAAACTTGGACAATAAAGGTCAGAGGGAGATCAAGAGTAGACTATTTCGAGATGTAATGTAAGGGATGATTGTAAAGTATGGACGGAACCACGAACAAATTATTCTAGTTTTGAAAAACTTAATAACTCAGAGAGGCATTAAGATTATGCACACATTGCATTCTTTAGTTTTTCGTTCACATTACGCATAATGAGAGCAAAGCGAGACTCATAGTCGTTGGTAGTATGAATCACATACTCGTAAGCAAAAGTAGAGCATCTATGCGCTGAAGAGGCCAGATGAAAAGTCTTTGGAGTTTAGATTTTCGGCCAGCAGAATATCTAGAAGATTTGAAAAAAATGTACTTAACCTACAAATACATATGGATCACGTTCCTCACGATTGGGGTCACAGCGAAGAAGATCTTGTAATAAGATCGAGATGGTTTTTGTTGTCACTGTGCTTAAAAGTCGAGGATGCCTTCGCCATTTCGACAGAATTATGAAACTAATTTCCATCTGATATGACTGGGAATCTCCTTGTGGAAAAATAGCCCAATTCTTGAAGCACATACTTTGTCGCAGATTTCCTACTTAAATATTATCTAAGCCGCTCACTCAAGCTGCCGCAGGTTCTCAGCTCTCAGGTAATTCCACTTTGGTCTGTAGCTGCCGCATCATCAGCCAGCCAAACACCTTCCACGATACAGAGCTGCCTGCTCTTAACAAATAATTCCCACGATCCAGAGCTGCCTGCTTTCAACAAACACCGCCCACGATCCAAAGCTGCTTGCTTTCAACAAACACCTTCCACAATCCAGAGCTGCCTGCTCTTAACAAACACCTCTCAAGATTCAGAGCCGCCTACTTTCAACAAACACCTTCCACAATCCAGAGCTGCCTGCTCTTAACAAACACCTCCCACGACCCAGAGTTACCTACTCTCAACAAACACCTCCCACGCTCCAGAAATGCCTGCTTTCGGTCGAAACAGGGCAATAATTTAGCAAAGTTTTTGGCTCGAACTTTGTGAAAATCCGTATTAAAATATGAAATAATATATAGGTACGTTATTCCACATTTATACGTTGAATATCTGGAATTATAATTTTCAATAGAATAAGAAATGATCAGATAAAAAAGTAACAGAAAGGAATAAAATAATAAGTAGAAGCAACAGAGTGCTAAGGAATTATTGTAGAAATTTTAAATGATAGAAAGATAATAAGTATTAGAAACAGGAAGCATGTACACCGAGATACCTGAATATGGACGAGGCGAGCGTGATGGTATGGATAGAAAAACATGGTAATCTGTTATCTATGCCTACCATTAAAGGAACACGGTGTGATGAATTTATATATTAGTAAAAGTTAGTTTTTTTTCGTTGTGATTTTGATTCATTGCCTGTCTTGTACTGTTGGTTCTGTAAAAGGAGGATCTACCAGATCTTACGAGAACTGTAAATACGTGAACTCAATATGTCTCTTCTTAGAGGAGTATTTTAGCATGAACTTTGATTTATATAAGTGAAACATGAACGTGAAGAAGCAGAAAAATGCTGTAGTAATACGTGCATAGAAAAGAACGTATGTGGGGGCAATGTAGATAGAATATGGAATTAGATTATAACAAATTAATGTGTCATATAGGTTGATTTGTTAGTTGAAATGAAAAAGAGACCTTTGATACGGTTTGGGCCTATCGAACAAATGAATAAAGAAAGACCAACAAAAGAAGACAGTGCAAATGAGAATGAAAGGTGCGGTGCGGTAAAAGATAATCAATGAAAGTTTGCTTTCTTGCTTCAGTAAAATGGGCGCCTGTCTTGTCTTACTGAGAGTAGTACATGTTCGTTCTATAAGAAAGTGGAAAATACATGGGTTTGAATTAATTTTATTTGGTCACAAAAATCACAAATGGAAATATAAATTGACTCTTAAATGGATAACGACTGAAAAAAAATGGGTGCATGTCCCATAAACGATTAACTTCGGCGGTAGGGCGGAACGGACGTTAAATTTAATGTCTTTGTCGATCATAAAAAGCGAATTATTGGACTCGTGTCGCGAATTAAGTGTGAGAGAATGTATTTTTACCCTTCAAATCTCAATAAGATTTTTTGAAATATATAAATATTATGTATTTATTTATGGTTTTGTGTGCCTCGACACACATTCTATGCATCTTATTAATTCATAAATATTCTCAAATAACTCCTACGATTTCTGTGAAATTTTACATATTCTTCATTCAAAATTTCATTCATTTGATTCAACCATACTTTCCTTGGTCAACCTATCTCACACATTTTACTCACATATGCACTATAAACTTATAAATTGTTTTGTTAGTATTTCTTCATTGCTTCGTTCCACGCACCCAAATCATCCCAGAGTACCCTTTTTCATCTTACTTAACATATCAATCTTAAGTTTACATTCATCCCTAAACATTTCATTTCGTATTCTATCATGTAGTATCCCCTCATGTATTCTCAGTGCACTCATTTATTCCGCTCTTAATCGGTTTATTTCCACGTCCGTTTTTCACTCCTATACATACATCAAAGTTAGTTCCAAAATACTACTGTAGACTATCAAAGTTGCTTAAAAGTGGTCAAATTTCATAACTTATAATACATAATAAAAAATACATTCAAAAATAATCTTTCTTCATTCATCCGTACCACATGCCAAAACGATCCCAGAATACTCTTCTTCATTTCACTGAACACATCAGTCTTAAGTTATGTATGGAATATTCATATATGATCATAAATTTTCATAAGACCTCCCTAAAAGGGGTGTCTTCATGCACTTAACGAAGCTGCACACTGCAGCACCAGCCGTATTAATATAGACTTGTTTAACCTCATTGGATATTCTGACTTTCTTTCATTCAGGATGGAGCTCCTGACTAAAGTCATTGATTCAAAATTGGATATAAAATTAAACAAATGGTTGTTATAGAAAAAAATATCTACCAAATATATGAAAACCTCTGAAGTATTCGAATAAATAAATAAATATAATATATTTTTTACAGAGACCCGTTTTTCTTTGTCATGTCAAACATTTAAATTTTTATGAAACCTTAACAAAATCGATGTCAGAATTAAGTTACCCTAGAACAAAAGTGTTTTATTTTAATTATTATAAAATGACTATTCATATAGCGCTGTTAAAGAGCAGACCCTCCTCAAGGGTCTCTCACTCGGGAATTAAATTCAGTTTGATGATAGATTAAAATTGTTGTGATGATAGATTAAAATGATGATAGATTAAATTCAATTGGTAAGTTTTGCGCGGGGCTTTTTATCGAATATGTTTGTTTTATCCACAATTAGAAGGTTGTGGTTAAAACAAACATATTCGATAAAAAGCCCAGCGCAAAACTTACCAATTGAATACGAACTACAAATAAACCTTTGTAGATCTTTTGACATGTGATAACACATTCGGCTTGATAGTAACACATGCGACTTTAGGTAGAGTGCAGTGTATATGTATTGTGTGCATATAGAATCGTAAATTTGGATACGACCTCCCAAAAATGACTGTCTTCAAGTGCGTCCTTAAGCTGCACACGGTACAAAACAGGCAGATCGATCCAATTCAAATATTTCTCGAGAAAACGAAAATTAATCAAAAATACATTTTACGTAATATAAATATGATTGTAATAATAAAATAAGCACTTTTAAATGACAAAAAAATAAACGAGTACTTAAATTTAAAATAATTTTATGTACAGTTTCAGGAATACCCGAGTATCTAAAATTTAAAAAATCAAAATTTACTTTTTAAAACAAAAAATAATACAAATCATCCTGGGAGATCTAACAGCGCCCAAGAGTTTATTTTCTCTGTTAAAGGAAAATTAAACCTAAGATAATAAAGAAAAATCAGTCGTCAAACGAACTCGCGAAGCCGAAATGCCTAATGAGGTCGCTAATCACTTGTGTCAGCTGTCGTATCGATCTGCCTACACTAAATCCGGAATCCTTCGACCCTCTCATTAATGAATTATTTGAATATTTAATTAGTACTTAAAATGAACTAAACTTTTGACATTTTATACAAAAAATTTAAGTGCGAAGTACAGGGATTGAAGGGTTAACTGTCACTTTAACCCTAAATCCCGCTGTTGGGGATCAAATAGGCGTCAGCATCGTTTTCTTGACATCTAGAGACGTAATAATAACCCGTAAGTGAATTTCTATGACCGTATTTCACTCCGAAATGGTAGCGAGTACATCTGGTTTTGATTTACAAAGTATTGGAGAAACAATTATATTATTTATCGCGTTTCGATAGAGAAAATATAAAAATTAAGGCTTTTACTTTTGAATATGATGTGAAAGTACGTATATTAGAATGGCACATAAGAACATAGGTATCAGAATACAAGAACATAAACGTTGTCCGTCGTATAAGAACTTTTCAGAAATAAAACAAAACTTTTCAGAAATAAAACAAAACTTTTTAGAAATAAATGAAACTTTTCAGAATTAAAACAAAACTTTTCGGGCGCTCTGTCCCCTATATCTACCCCGTCAGGGAGATGACTTGATGATATGCATGTATGTATCATAAAGACATATCGTTATTTCAAGGAGTATGTTAAAGTAAATGCTGTAAAAATGCGTGCTCTGAGAAAAATACGGGGAAGGGGGGGGGCATATAGATGAATGAGTACTTAAGACTTAGGCCCCCGTTACACGGGCAATCTGGATCGCAATCCGTGATCGCAATCAATGATCGCGGTCCAGATTGACCGTGTAAGGAGCGGATTGATGGATTGATCAATCAGATCGCAAAATATCTGGATATTTTGAAATCACGCTTGCGATCCGCTGCTCGCGATCGGGATTGTTCGTGTGAGGTCGTGTAAGATCGCGTCAGTCAACGCTGACGCACCGATAGAGATGGACGTATGCTCTCCACCGTTAACGCCGACGCCGGCGGCAGTAATTCCAACAGATTCACCATCCCTGTTTACTTTAGAAGAGAGTTTCATAATCGAACGTGAAACTCTTCCTGAGCTCTGGAATGCTCAGCACAGAGTTATTCCAATAAATACAAACGGCAAGCAGGGTATCAAAAGTTATTGGGAATTTTAAATAAAATAAAGCCACAATCAACCGTTGACTTGAGAAAAAAAAATTGTCTGAGATCGAATTATAGGAGAGAATTTAAAAAAAAATTACAAATTCAAGCTTCACTGATAGATGCAGAAGACATGATAGCAGAAAATTTAAGGTCTTCAATATTTCTGCCTGTAGCAAGATAACGCAATGTTACTGCTAATTTTTCTTCAGGTGTTTTACTTTTTCTCATACAAGTATCTTGTTTAGATATGTATGGGGTGGGGTTAACATTTCTAACAACTCATCAAAACATTTTCCACTCATCCTGAAGTAATTTTTATAGTCATCTTTTTAAGCAGTTAATCGTATTTATTTTAGTAGATTTAAATGGGTATACAATTCTCTCATTCGTAGCCACTGTTTAACCCAATGTTTCCTTCGAACTCGCTTTTTCAAAGTTACGGCCAGAACTAGGGCTACAACAGCTTTTACTTCATCTACGTCCATTTTGAGTTGAGAAAGATATTGACGCGGCGGCTGCGGTGTGTGGACTGAAGGAAATCGGATTGATCGTGTAATGTAGTCGCGCGATCCGTCAATCCGTGATCGTCGATTTGGATCGCGGATTGCGATCCAAATTGAGCGTGTAACGGGGGCCTTACGTATTTAATAAGATCAAGAAGAGCACTCTAAGATAGTACATTTTGAAGGAATAAATTAAGAAAGTTTATTTAAAAAAATATAGTGCAAACGAGAGAGGAGGGCTCTGTTCTCTCTGTCTACCCCGATAAGGAAACGGCGTGATAGTATTATGTGTCATAATTTATAAAAAGGTAGACTAAATTTTACATACGTCGCATAAGTTATACAGAACAATGAATTAAGAAAGCATGAAAAGCCATGAACGAAAATTAAACGGTAATAATAACCTTATGCAAAAGGTTGCGCCCCTCGTAAAAGAAAAAAAAATCCTTCAATATACCACACAGGCTTTCGATGAAACATGGCATCAGTTGGAGCTTAGCATTGCTCACGTAACACACCTAAACTAAAGCCTCAAGATATGAGCTACGAGTAGAAACATGTGCTGCGGGAATCAATGTTAATAGTAAAATAAGAAAGTAATTTATAATTAACTATTCTAATATTTATTTTTTAAAACCGTATGAAGAAAACAGGTTAACTAAATGATAGGTTTCGAATTACGCTCGTTAATACATTTTATACTTTAAATTAAGGTGTATGGATGTGGAAGATGCAAAAGATATATAGAAAGTCTAGCGCTCTCTCATCTATGCCTTCTCCAACCGAATACAACAAAATACATTCACTTATTTGAGGAAAGGAGCTTATTTGCATTATTTAAGAAAGTATTGTATATAAAAATTGATTATTTAATTCAACTTTTCAATTTTTGTCATATTTGAAAGTGATCAGTTGAGAAAAAGAAACTTAATTAAAATAACAATAAATGGATACATACATAATATCACGCCATGTCTATTTAAGTGTAGGCAGAGAAGAAAGATCTCCACACCATTTTAATCAAATAGTTTTGTAATTTGGTTTATACAATCAAACCTCGTCATACATGCTCTTCTGTAAATCTAAATAATAACGAAAATTTAATGTAATAAATGCATTACAATCCCCTAAGAAGTTGAGATTTTTTTTTTCGAAATTCTAAAAAAGTCTTTTATAATTCTTTTAACTATCCTTTAAAAATGGAATTACTTTAAGTTGCTATGATATGTTAATATATTTCAATGTGTTTTTTTTTATACATTTCATTAAATTTTAACCTATTGAGACCTGAATTAATTCTAAGATTTTAAAAAATATATTCTTGCCTGTGAGTGTATTGCTTACACTTAATGCAAAATTATGCCGTATTTGTTTAGATAGATGGCGTCCAAAATGTTCAAAGTCGATAATGCGGTATCCTGCACTTCATTTGTTATCCGAAAACAGAAACATATCACGAAGTTGTTTATAAAGTGTATTGTGTCCATTATACTGCCCTCATAAGCAAAAACGCAGCTACCGGGGAAAAAATCAGAAATTTAACTACGTTAAGTATGAGACAATATTCCATATCAAATTCCGAACCATAATCCATAAAAAAATACAGAAAACCATTTATTTCAACACAAAAATCGAGATAATGTCTACTTTGATTTTACAAAATGCTAGGTTTTTCTAAGCAAAAAAGCAGTAAAATGTGATTCATAAGCAAAAAAAAAACAGCAAGTGCCTATGCGTTTGCTGCGTTTTTTGCTTATGAATCACATTTTACTGATTTTTTGTTTATGAATCACGACATTTTTAAGCAGCTATGAAAAACATGAAAGTACAGTTTTCTCAAAACTTAACTTTTGCCATTAGCTGCGTTTTTGCTTATGAGGGCAGTATAATAGTCGCCAGATCTGGAGAGGTTAAACAAAACTCTTAAAAAAATTCAATTAACGAGTTGAGATTTTATACAGACCTCGGCGTAATCACAATCTACGATTTGAGAAAGCAAATTTAAGTTTTAAAATTAAATTAATTTATTTTTTTATACGAGTACATTCAAGTTCTTTTCCTCTTTATAGAGGAGATTTACAATCATTGTAGCTTTCTCAACAAAGACTTTTTCTTAACAAATATATGATACCACAATAAAACAATTTCGGTGAGTTATTCAACCAGAAAATATGCATTTTTGTTGCTTTTCTTCTATACCTGAATTTTCCCTGCAATCAGTTAATAAAACTCATACTTTTCTTCTCGTATTATATATCCAAAGTAATCTAATTTTCTCCTTTCAACGGTGGACTATAACATATTATACGTCTTTATATTTATTCAGCCGTTTCAACATGCCCGAATAACGGATTTTGTCAACCCTTGAGACTCTTAGCATTTTCCGATAGCGTGACTTCTAGTTTCCTTGTGGTGTTCAGGGCAATTGTGCTTACTTCAATACCATAGAGAAGTACGTGTTACATGAAGCAACGCTCAATTCATATACTTAACATAAGTCGAAATTTAAATTATTACTCTAGAAGAAGTCTGGCATTTTGAGGAAGCAACATCATGCTACCTCCACTTTTGCATCCAGCATTCCAGATATTTATATTGTCAAAGACTCGCTAAAGTATCTGCTACACTTTAACTAATAATTCGTTGATATTTTTTGAGCGAGTACCATAAAATATTTTTTAATATTAAGATACTTCCCGATATAAATATCTGAACTTTAAGATAAAAATATTTCGTCGAGGATAAGGTATATGAAATAAGGGCTCAAATAATATTATAGTTACCGCGAAGATCATTTTGCCTCTTACAAAATATTGTATTGTATTACACTTTCGTTGTATACAGTACAACCTGGTGGGCTTATTATCATGTGACAATTTCTTTCAACCAACCAGAAAGATATTAAAGAGGATTTTAGTGAATACCAGATAATTTTTTTTTAAATCTGGGTTCCAGCGGGATTTGAACCCTCAACCTCCGGGCTGGGAGACAGGCGTCTAACCAACTAGGCCGCGGACGTCTTCGTTTCGTCGTCGTGGTCGTCATATAAATATCGGTTCGTTATAAATTAAACATACCACCAAGATCCAAACGTTTCCAGCCTGAACAAGTCAGAGCTTCTACGGCGGTATACAATCAAATATGCCCACCGCAATGTCATATTTTGATTTTCCACACATTTCACGCAACGTTCTCATTTCTGCTTTATCTTAATTATCTTACTTTCATCACATTTTTGTCCCTTTCAAGTTTTATTTTATATTTTTTAATCTTTCAGTATATAAAAATCTGGCAGATTTATTGCGAGGTGTCAATCTCTTCCAACAAACCAGAAAAAAGTGAATAAATGAAATAGTATAACCACAAAAAATACTTAAAATATTATTTATTCGAACAAATTCATAAACAATATAAATAAGAAATGTATAATATTATCAATCTTAGGAAGAAGGGAAATTTGCAGAGAAAAGGGAAATCGGGAATGAAACACGAAGCATTACTGACTTGGAAGAGTTTTTTCAATCACTTTTTAAAACATGCCATTGACGGAGTGAGTTGCTAGCTAAGTTGATAAGTTAGTAACTGGTTCCAGAGTCTCATTGCATGGACAATAAAGAACTATGTAAAAAAAGAAGAGTGGTTAACTGATTTTTGATAAAAACAATCGCATACATTAACATTAGGATTGATCTAAATAACCACAAAGATTGTAACATTCATTCAATGTTTTATTCAAAGGTCAATTTTATAAAGCGCCGTTTAAAGAGCGCTATATAAAATGGCAAGGGTGGTCTTACTCAAATCTCAAACCGAATATTACTAAACAGATCACGTCTGGTAGCTATAACAGCCCCCGAGCAAATGATGTCTAACACTTTCTTTGTATACAGTATACAACCTTGTGGAATGACCGCCATGTGACAATTTCCTCCAACCATCCAGAAAGATGACCTCCGCGGCCTAGTTGGTAAGACCCTTGTCTCTCGACCCGGAGATCGCGGATTCAAATCTCGCTGGAACTGAATATTAAAAAAAAAAAAAAAAGAGTATTCCAGTCAAGTTTTCACTTAAGGCCTCTTTGATATATTTTTAGTTGTTTGGAAAAAAATGCAACATGTTATACTATATACGTCAGGTTGTACTAAACGAAAGTGTTATATAATACAATACAATACAAACATGTGTATGAGGCCTTAAGTTAAGCCAGGCTGAAAAACTACTTTTTTTAAATTCAAGTTTCAGCGAAAATCGAACCCGCAAACTACGGGTCAGAAGACAGGCGTATTACCAACTAAGCCACGGTGGTCGTCAAACAATAGCACAAAGTCCATAATGAAATTTAGGAAACCAAAATCGTCTAAAAGGAGGCTTCAGGAATAACTTAAATAAGTCCGGAGCACAACCGCGCTGATTTATGGGCAGGTACATCAAGGATCATAGGGCAGACGATTCGTTTTACTGTTTTAATGTTTCCTTTGTTCGTGGCCTCCTTTGTTCTAAGGTAAAACGCTTGCTTGCTTCCCTGTGAAGAAAATACGTGTATGTCAAAAAGAATTTTTGTTTTGACAATTTTAGAAAAATTATTGTCAAAAAGTTTTTACTTTCGTTTATTATTGAATTTTACTAACTTTACATGAATAAGAAAACTAAATCGTATTTTTTTTTATAATTTCAAATTGATTTTATTTTTAAAGAAGGATGAGGGAAGTTTTAATATTAGAGTATGCTTGACAAGGTATAAAGACATGACAGAAGTGAAATAATTATGACCGTCATGTTCATACGATACTCGAAGATATTGTCCACTCTTGAAGACCGATTACCACTGATGTATCTGGTGGGATTAGAAGGAAATCACCTACCACGAGTTCCTCCCATACGTACAATCAAATACTCGATTCGGAGGTATACTACTCGCAATAGAACCAGTTGAGGAAATTAACTGAGAGCGTTCAGAATCAGCCAACAGGAAAAGTGTCATCTTTCACCAGTTATTATTCTCGCCAGTTTGGTGCGCTGAAAACAGATTTACGAGGCTGAAAATATTCCTCGAATTAACAACAAAAAAAAATTTGCATACCTGGTTCATCTTACAACCACAAACAATCAATTCAAAAGGCTTAACGAAATTTTATTATCATTAGACCTCTATACTACATCAGACCTCAAATCTCTTTGCAGTCTCAGCAGAAATAAGTACGACTGGGCTGGAATATCTTACCTCCTTATGCCGTTTTCACCGGACCTAGCATCCTTCGATTACCACTTATTTCGACCCCTACAAAAGTGCCTTAAAGGGAAAAACTTTACTACCCTGGAGACCTACAAAAATCATCTGGGGTAGTTCTTCGCTCTGAAACATGCGAAGTGTTGAGAAGATGGAATTTTCAAGTTATCCGAAGGATGGCGTAACATATTAAAACAGAACGCTGATACATTGCAGAATCAAGAAACACCTAATTTAAAAAAATGCGTTTAAATTTTACCCAAAAATACGAATTACTTTCCGTATCACCCAATAATGCGGCGTTATTTTTCAATTATGATGAATATAATTGGATTCATTTCTTTTTTTTTTTTAATTTTTCATCTAAACATTTACGAATTATAAATATGTAACCTGAAAACTACAAGCGTTATTACATAAGACGAATGTCATTAGATTTTTCTTAAATTTTTTCACGAATTTCCTTTTATCCAAAAATATTTATATATTTCAAACAAACCTGGACTAAAAGTAATCATCAACTCTTTTCAATCGTTCAAATATT
The DNA here is from genome assembly GCA_949825065.1 of Odontocerum albicorne. Taxonomy (NCBI): domain Eukaryota; kingdom Metazoa; phylum Arthropoda; class Insecta; order Trichoptera; family Odontoceridae; genus Odontocerum; species Odontocerum albicorne. The sequence continues at coordinate 28,474 of CATKWJ010000589.1, read as the reverse complement.
CAAAGCCTATTCAATTTGCCAAATTTTTTCTCGTTTAACGATTTTCCTTTTCAATTTGTCTCTTAAAGGCGTCGAATTATCAATACGCAATCAGAGTTAAGTGAACAAAACAAACAACAAAAAAAACATCCAAAATTTCTAAATGGATAACTTTGAAGATGGCAAATAACGAGGGAACCTTATGGAATTCAATAATTTATTTTTCTTTTGTACACAACAAATAAAGTAAATTATAATCAAATATAATTATTCATAAATTTATTCATCTGACTATCGTTTGTGGTATTTGAAATCTTGGGCATCTTAACAAATAATAACCTATTTTGAATAAGATAAATATTTCTTATTCTTAATTAAAACTTGATTATAAATTCATCGTTCATTATAAATTGAGACAAACATATTTCTGAACAACATCATAAATAAACTCAACTATAATATAACAATCAAATCGAGCTATTTACAAATTAATTGACCTGATCACCCTTTGTGGTATTTGGAATCTTGAATAGTTTAACACGTTCTGTAGAAGACAAATATTGTTCACTGTTATACTATAATTGATTATAAATTGAATAAAAATATTTTTTTCTTCACTACAAAACATATAAACTCTTCAATAATCAAATCTAGCTGTTGTAAATGTAACATATGTAAATCAATTGATTTGACCATCCTTTGTGGTATTTGGAATATTTGATAGCCTAGCAAATCGCTGTACCCATTTTGAAAAAGACAAATATTTCTCTAGTTAACACTTCCATTGGTTATAAAAGGAGACAAAAATAATTCTAACGACATCGAAAATAATATAGCTAAAAATGTTAAATGGAACTTCCTGCCAACTCATAAGTTTAAAGTTTTTCATAATTGTTTTCTATTAGTTAAAAAATTACTTCGTTTCAATTAACATGTTTGCTTAGTTCAGTAAATGACTAAGTTTCGAGGACGTTACATCTTTCACCCTTAAAAATATGTTATATTAATATTTTCAAATATCGTTATCGAAAATGTCTTACTTATATAAATACTACAATATATTCATCTTTGAACGTGACCTGCTCTCTCTCTCTCACTCTAATTTGCATTGCAACTTATAGCTCACTCGAGATGATACTTTAAGTGGCATAATGATTTTAATTTCAACAGAGAGCTGTGAGCTTCTCATTTTGCTGCACAAACTATGTACTCGTAAAGTTTCTAAAAACTTAATATTACGTTATTACAAGTTCTACTATTTACGATTCTGTTCTCGTATAGGCACTCTTTAATATATTCGAGTTGGTAGTTCAAATATATTGATAACACTGTCTTGATACTTTTGAATACTGTTGTGGACTATCGCCATATCAGATTTAAAAAATGTATCTATACATGTCGTGAAATAGCTTTTATAATGACGAATAAAATTGTTGACTCTCCCTCGTATTTTGAAGATACTGGACAAATACAATTATCTAACTTAAACTTTCTTCCATTTTGAAAAGGCTTTACTTTATTGGATTCTTTCAATAATAAAATTTGTTTAATGTTTGAATTGCGCTTCAAAGAACCTTTAAGAATTGGAGCATAACGTAGATAATTAGAGTTTTTTTCGGATATCTAGATAGATACGTATTTCTTTAAATATAAATGTTTGTTATTCCGCTTGAAGAGAGCCTCGCAAAAGGAGATAGAAACACGTGTAGCGGGAATCAATACAATTAGTGGAATAACAAAATATATTTATTGTTAAATATTTTAATATAGAATTCCACAAAATTAAATCCAAAACCTTTGATAAACCTATGTTTGTGTTTGAACTTGTTTCAAATTTTGTTAGTCAGTCATGGCCAAACTTTTACTTAGATGAACCAAATTTTGTATGAGAGAAACCGTTGCGGGTCAGAGGACAAAAAATCAAAATTCTTCAGTTGAATGATACGATTGATATATTTGTAATAACATAAAATTATTATTACCTGGTGGATTTATTGTCATGTGAAAATCGCTTCCGACTAACCAGATTTTATTTTAAAGAATTTGAGTGAATATCAGACTAGTGCTCTTTTAAAAAAAAATCCACCAGTAGTGGATATCGAACGCGAAACCCCTAGGCTGAACGGACATCTTTCCAACTAGGCCACGGAGGATGCGTCCCTGCATCTACTACCACATATATTTGTTATCTCAATAGGAGCAATGCTAATACAGTACCAATTGTACCTCAAGATACCAGCTACAAACAATGGTTGGAGGGCCTTCACAGTCTCATAGACGTCAGTAGTCAAGTCTTCTTTTTTTCTTTATTTGGGATCATTTATACCTTATACATTCAAAAATCTTCTCTACGAAGATAGAATCAATGACTCTTAGTCTTAGGTTTAATTGATTCTCTTATTTTTTCAAAATATTTTTCACTATTTTAAAATTATATGAGAAAATATTGACATGTATTTCGTTGTATACAGTATTATATTTCAATTTTGTTATATACTGTACAATCTGGCGGACGTATTGCCATGTGGAAATCTCTTTTTACCAACCAACCAGAAATGTGTTTAAGCGACCTAAAGTGAGGACCGGACTGGAATCATTAAAAAAAAATCTGTGTTTATAACATTGAAATTTCAGCCGATATTGTAGGATTGGGATACGTGCGTATTACTAATTAGGCCACGGAAGTAATTTTGTATTTTAAACAAAAACTTCAGCATATTCAATGTGAAGATCTCAAAACAAGACTAATAATATTTTCACAATTCCTACAGGCAAGTGGAACGCCCGTATTACAATAAATACCGCGTTTTTTTGTTTGTTTTTTTTATTAAACAAAGTAAATTATTGTACAAACATTTTTCAAGGCTATATCTATATACAAATTTATTAATTAACTAATCTTTATTATATGTTATAATTTATGAACTTACTTAATCTTATTTTCCTATATATCATTTTATTTTATTTATTCAATCTTAATATATGAGATCTTAGAAATAATTAACACCTACATACTACTTATAACTAGATAACAATTCTTACACTAATTATTTAGCAAAAACAAGTCCACTCATTCAGGCTACTTGTATTCTATCACATTCACTCAGACCTTGGTCGTCCCAGCTACGCGTTGCGCTACAAGAACTGCAATTTTAAATTCAAATTAAGTTCTGCAAATATGTACCGCTGCATGATTAATTTATAAGTTATGTATACTATGGTATGTACATTATAAATATTGTACGTTTGACAACTGAAAAATGGCGGCAAATTTTAAAATGTCATTTGAAATCAATATAGGGACTTAACAATATTTGAAATTAAACCTCACTACAAAAAAAAGATTATTTATGATGGTGATCTAATGAGTATAAGACACAAGTTAAGAACTTATACCTGTTGGTACTTATTAGATACAAGTTAAGAATTTGTATGTCTTGGAACTAATACCTTAAAACTTATACACGTACAGTTGATTTCCAGAAATGTTAATACAAATAACAATTTATGATAATTTACAAATTTGTATCTTAAACTGAAAGGTTTTATTTATCTAAAATAACACTGCTCTACAAAAAAAATTGTTTTCCTTTATAATTTTTGGGACACGGTACGAAATCAATAATCAAAATTCTAGAGTGGCTCCAGTTTATAATGTAAATCAGACATTTAGTTTTGCTTGTAGCCACGCTCACATCATGTCAACAGTATTTGGTGTGCCTGCTTTGCAGAACAACTAGTATCGCGTTGGTTTTCAGATCACAACAAATCAACTACGCATATTTTGCTTAGTTATTAAAAAACATTTTTTGATTTCATAAAAAAAATCGAAATATAGTAAATTTAGTTATCTCGAAAAAACATTAGCTATTTCGACAACCTTAGTTATTTAGAAAAAAACATTATTTTAGGAATCCAACGAATAACAAAGATTAAATTTGTGTTTCACATAAACACTCGCATAAACACGAATCACATCAATTTGTATGCGTCTACAATGCAAACTGCATGCCCTGAATACATAATTTGTTCCGCTTTGTTGTTCAGCAAATCTCTGGAATTGGATCAAGGGGAAATCTTAGAAAAATATGTCAGTGGATGAACTTTGCATAAATTGTGTTTCGATTCATGATGTATAACACTTTCGTTGTATACAATACTATAAATTTCGTTTTATAGATTCCAGTTGCTCTCAACCACTTTTCTGCTATTATCTGACCATCTTGCTACGGATTTTCCCACACTTCTTTTATATATAGTTTGTTTCTGAAACTGGAAAATGCAAGTTTTAAATTATTGTTAAAAAATATAATGTTATTGAAATATTTCGCGAATCATGGAAATATTTTGATTGACAAGTAAATAAAATCAGTAAATTATGTTCACTGAAGTGAGTCAATTACTAATTTAGCCAATCGGAACTGAACAAATCTATACTTGTGTCATTCTAAGAATAAACGTTTTATACAGTGTGTCAGAGGAGTATATACAAGCAGACCGTTAGTATTTTTATACCAACAATTTTCAAACATTATAGAGTTTGTAATTATTAAAAAAAATCTAAACGGCATTGATATTTTTTCCGATATTTACAAACTTCCAAACTGTTGAGAATTAAAAAATATTCTTCAAACTTTTTCCTCGTTTTGACTCGCTCTATTACATCCAAATAACTCTATTACATCCAAATCTGTGGTCTAATTGGTAAGACGCTGAACCCGAGAGATTCAGGTTCCATTCTCGGTAGTACCCGAAAAAATACAATAAAACAAACTATTGTCCCTGTCTGGAAAACTTATTTGTCTTGTAACAGTACTTACATGCACTAGACATGTGTTGTCGCCTCGTCACGTGCGATAATATTGCTAACACGTGCGATTACGAACGAATTCCGTTCCTACTCCAGTGCTTTCGAAGTCTCGCTTAATGGGTCCGAAGACAATGGTGTATCTCGACCACGATCTTCAATATCTCCAAATGACCGATTTGGGTAAATTGAAGGGTTCCATACGAATGGAAAAAATAATTACGTCCCTCAAAACTTCGTATTTAGCTCCTGTTACTAATAAAGAGAGTTCAACATTTTTTTCTGCTTTCAAAAGACACGAGAAGTCCATTCTTATAATAACTAGAGCGTAATTCTGAACAAGCTACGTCAAATTGACCAGGTTATAACAAATTATTTTAAAAGTTAAAAGTCACTGGATTGTTAAATTTTCACGATTTGTGATTTTGTTAATTAACGAATCACTTCAAAACCAAATTGCCAAGTTGTTTATCAAACAGAGTTTATTTATTTCATAATTAGCTCTGGAATAGCGTCTCAAATCGATTTATTTTAGATCTGAATGAGGCCGTTTAAATATAGTATATGTTTAAATAAAATTAACCTTGACTTTTCTACAAAAAACAATAAATACTCCTGTCCGTAATTAACTGGATTCCTCAGGCACAATCGTAAAAATTTACGATGGAAATTTCTAGAATACGCCCCTCTGACCCAATTTCTACTCGTTTCGGGGGTTCCCGCGTGCCATGAGCCAATAAAACGCGTCTTCCCTTTTCCCTCCGAAATTCCGAAGTCACAATGATATGTCCAAAAGTCTCCCTTGTCTTTGGTTTCTCAAATAATAGATAACAACGTTTTAGCTTTTATGGGAAAGGATAGATAAATACACATATAATGGTTATTACTCGTAATTTATTGATATATTTTGTTAAGCGGGAAATCTTTTAGTTCTTTTTGTTATTTTGATTGACTTACCTTTTTGTTTACATAGAATACTTTTGATAGATCAGTTTCTTCAAGTAACGGTTTTCTTATAATTTGTTTGCTTGCTGTTGTGCTATTGGTAGAACGGTTAGGAAACTCGCTTTGTTTTTTTTTATCAGATCGTTTTCCATCTGAATTTAATTATTTAGTTAGCTTAAGCTTCCTATTGTACACAATACAATTGCAAAATAGCTTTTTCAACCAATCAGACAAATCGTTTTGTTTCCAGTGTTGTATAAAATATTTATTTACTTTTTTGTGTTTTAAACAATGAAAATAAAATGGTAAAGACGCATTGTAAGATAAAAAGAAGACTGGAATGATTTGATGATTCAAATATAACAATTTTCAACTGCAACTAGGAGATATGAAGAAGAAAGATAATGAGGGAACCAGGAATACACGGATCAATGAAGGGAAATATAATGCTTTTTGAGTCGTTATTTGAAAAAAGACAACAATAAAACGATTCGTATGTAAGTTGACAGCTGATTCCAAAGCCTAACGTCATGGACAGTCTAGCATAGCATAAAAATGAAGAGTGCCGAATTGGAAAAGTTAATCAACAATCTCTCTGATATGAGAACAAGTCCTCGATTTGATAGGCGCCAAATATTTCGACGAAATATGGGAGGATGGCAAGGCACTTAAGAATGGTATTCATGCACTTGACGCCGATTTCTTATAGGCAACAAGTTAAGTTTCTTGATAAAAGTCGTGATGTATTCTTCCTTTCATGAGAACTACGCAGGGACAAATTTAGCGTCCACCACAATGATGAAAAAAGTATATGTTAGTTAGTCGTTAAAACCAAAATTTTATTATTTAATTACTTTTTAATTACAATGTCCACAATGAGATCCCTGGATTCAGCGATGAACGTCGCAAATGTGTGTTCGTGTTGCGTTCGTAATATGGTGGCTGAGCTCTTTAAACACGTGTTAACGTTGCGGTCGCGAGTGCAAGTGGGGAGTTAGGTCTGTCTTGCGTGCTTACACCATATTCGTATAAAAAATACTAACTTTGCCTTGAGATAGAAGCTACATCACCTTCTAAACGTCGACCATCATTTTATTCAACGCAAAATGACAACTCTGAAAAATGTTTTAAACTGGTTTTTAAATATAGGCTTCGAACACTGGTGACATGTTGGAAAATTTATATTAAGGTTTGATAGAGCAACGTTAAAGATTTTTAACATTCTCCACTTTTTCTTTTAATATGTAACTCGAAAATACTTGGACGCACTATATAGAGGTTAATTATTGGTTATAAAAAATCTATAAATAATCGGTATGTATTATACGAGGGTCATCCAGAAACTAAGGTTACAAGGGCTCCTGAGGCCGGGGGAAATGTTTTGTTTCAAAGTTGGCACATTTGGCGTGTAGGGGGGATCCTAACGGTCAGTTTGTTTGTCGGCCATTTTGTTCAGTCACAGTAAATTCTTCCGATGGAGAGGTCGTCGCGGGCTCCCGCCACCGTGCGAGACCCGCGCGGTCATCCATTTTTTGACTTTGCAGAACAATATCGCCCCGAATATCCATCGGAAGCTAGTGGAAGTTTATGGTAGTGATGTGATGAGTCGACAACATGTCACGAAGTGGGTTAGGTTGTTCAGAGAAGGCCGTACTGATACTTACGACGAGGCAAGACTGATTTCTGACGAACTTGTGCAAAAAATTGAAGAACAAGTGCGAAATGACCACCGTGTGACGCTTGACGACCTTCACGAAGAATTTCCTGACATTTCTCGAAGTCTCCTTGGTAATATTGTGTCGGAAAAACTTGGTTACAAAAAGTTGTGTGTGAGATGGGTGGCCAGAATGCTCACACCGGAGCACCATCAAAATCGCGTGACCGCCGCGCGTGATTTTTTTTATCGTTTTGCACAGGAGGGAGAAGCTTTTCTGGACTCTATCGTGATGGAGGATGAGACGTGGGTGTGTCACTACACCCCGACAATTTTCCAACGATCAGGAGGTCGAGAAAGCTGTGAAGAAGTGGCTGAAAGAGCTGGCGGCGGATGTCTATGGCACTGGCATACAAAAGCTGGTGCCCCGACTACATCAATGTCTCGATCTCGACGGTAATTACGTTGAAAAATATTTTAATATATTTGTGAAGTATCCTGTGAATTTCAATTAAATACAAGCATTTTTCGATCCTACATAAATGTTGTAACCTTACTTCCTGGATGACCCTCGTATTGAGGTTTATGGTTAAAATTACCCATTTTATACAATGTTGAATTTTATTATACTTATATTCAATAAACTAACCAGAATTTGTTTAAAGTATAAAATCGTGAAAATTTCAAATCAATATTATGCTTACCGTGCCCAGTTGGTAAGAAGCTCTTCCAATCCGGGGGGTTCGTTATCGATTCCTGCCCGATCCCAAATTAAAAAAAATCTCATTCTGGTTTTCACTTAAGGCTTTTCTAACATCTTTCTGGTTGGTTGAGAGATATTGACACATGGCCTGCCAGGTTTTACTGTAGGCAATAAATTAATACAGCACAATGTATGTATGAAATATATAATATGTACGATTATATACATGATGCAAGTACAACTAGCCGGTTCATATCTCTGTACAAAAGTTTTTCAGTTATAAAATCGTGAAATCATTGTCATGGATGAATAAATAAATTTATAACACATTTCAGCGTTATCGCGTACAGATTATAAATTGACTTTTATGAAACTCAAATTAATGGTAAATAATGTTTTCTTATATGAATATGTCAGATGGTTTCTTTTCGTCTTCTTTTGTATTCAGAAAAGAAGTTTTATTTTCAACACGCCCTTTTCAATGAAAATGGAAATGAGGGTTAGGGGTCTTCTTGACGCCCAACCAAACCGAGGACGTGATCGGAAACCCACATCAAGCGTTTTGGACTTTGCGAAATCCACGCACAAAGGGAAAAAATAAGATTTAATAATTTTAAGTACAATAATAACATCTTTGACATATATTAAATAAAGGAATAAAAATAACAAAAACCAATTTCCTTTTCTTCTTTCTGATCCGTGGTATGTTATGATCTTCCTCTATTGAGATGTTGACTCTCAATTATCCATTCATCTTTTTGGATGTCTGCCTAGACGACGACTGGCAGTGGCTATTTCATATATTGCAATATTTTTGGGAATGTACTATCCATTATTACCACTTTACCTCACCGTTGTCGTCTGTGATTTTTACCCCATCTTACAATATCCTCTACTTTACAAATTACTCGTATGTAAAAGTTTTAACCCTGTTTCTAAATGTTTTGCTTACAATTGCTCTGAGGATTTTTATTTGATTAGTTCAAAGCAAAAATAATGAAAAAAAAATATTAATAAATAATTCCTCTGATCTCAGATTTATTTGATTTTTTCTAACATGGACGATCCTCAAGCATTCGTAATGACAATTTTCATTATGCATATATTACCATATTCCTGATAGGTAGACAGAAAAGACTAAGTACTAAACTTTCCAATCACAACACAGTGTTTTACTTGGAATAGCTGTTAATGTTTTCATTTCTTGAATTCTGAGCATATTTTCTGTGTTTGTTATATCTGCTGCACTATTTCATAATCCTTGATTGGCTTCACATATGTTATACTTTGTAAATTTTGACCTTAATGTCTATTCTTATGTCGTCGTTGCTGGGACTGTAGTCGAGGATCCCTTCGCCATTCCAACGTCAATTCAGTTGGAAAGCGAAGTTTTGCCGCGGGAAGTTTTTTTTAATTGACTGAGCGCACCAGCAAACTCTCCGGCTACTCCGCAATACTGGATCCGATGGTACACCGAAATGAGACAATCGAGGTACACCGGCATATTTTTTCCCTCTTTTTAAAGGAATATATGCACCGAAGTCATAGGCATCCTTATACTCCCGAACGCTAGGCGGAAAAAAATCCTGTCATTCGAGGGGAGTACTGCACAACGCGGGGTTTGAACGTGCGACCATCTGCACGCAAGTCGAATACGTTACCGCGCGGCCATGCACCTCAAGTATGCCAAACCATTCTCATGTAAAATTCCATATTTAAGGCATCCGAAGACTGCCGCGCTTTATTTACTTAACATCTTATCTGTACAGATCATTATAACTGAGCGAATTGACACTTAGATATTTGAATTCCACCATTTTTTAAAAGGTTTGTCATCAATCGTACGAGTAAGTAAGCAATTGCGAAATTTTTTTGAGAATGTAAACATTTATTTTTTTATATTAGTTCAAGTTAAGGCATTAACATTCCGGAGGTTTAAAGACATTGTAATTTGTTTTATTAAACACTGTTTATTCCACTTTCTGTAACGGTATAACACTACGGGTTTCAAGATTTTCACCTCGTTCAGTCTTGTTTGTGCTCCCCTGATCATGGGGTGAACCCCTCGAAACCGGTAGGGTTATACCGTTACATAAAGTGGAATAAACAGTGTTTGATAAAACAATATACAATTTTTTTCTACAGATATTACCTATTATATTTTTGTGATAAAATATGCAATCTATAGAGCATCTTTGGTGATAAAAATACAATCTATAGAGCATTTTTGGTGATAAAAGATACAATCTAAAGAGCATCTTTGGTGAACAAAGATACAATCTATATAGCATCTTTGGTGATAAAAGATACAATTTATACAGCATCTTTGGTGAAAAAATATACAATCTATAGAGCATCTTTGGTGATAAAAGATACAATCTATAAAGCATTTTTTAGGTCGTTTTCAGATCGCTGTTTCTATTATAATAAGTTTTAAGCTTTCAAATTGTACGGCACTGGAAACAAATTTCCATAAAAACTAACAGATATACTGATTAATGTAATTATTTTATATCTCCAGATCATCGAAGAACTCCGCTATTGTAAATTGACAATAAAATTAAACTAAAATATTGATGGTTATTTTATTTGATTGTTAGCATGAACGGTTTTAAATTTTAAATATTTTCCAATCTCTTATCCACTTTTATCAGTTTTATAATTTTTAGCGCAAGTTTTTAGTTATTGTCTTGTGATGTATTTGTGCGTTCTAATAAATTGTGCTATGTTTTAATTATTTGCGAGATTATTTATCCTTTTAACTATTTATAACGTATTTAGATTAAAATAAGTATAGAAAAAAATAATTCATTGGTATTTTTGAATTCCCACATAAACGTAAAGCTCTGGAAACTGTTGAAGACTATAACAATACTGGTATTGGGAAATTTTTAAAAAATCACCTCATTCATGTCAAGAAATAGTAAAATAACATTGAATATTTTCTTGATTTGTTATTTAATAAAAACTATTTCAACAATGATATGATGAACTCTTTTAATTGATTAATATTTTTTCAACGTACTCATAATGTCTCCTGAGAGTTCTACAATGCTTTCGAAATTCTTTTAACTTCTCTCCTGATTTTAACAGTTTTAATGATTCTTTTCTTATCTTCTTTTCTTACCTCATGATTTTCCTTCTTGGACCCCTTTGAAGTCGCCGGAGGTATTGGTACGGGTTTGCTGTATGCTATTGTAAATGCACTGAATACGCTTTTAACAATTTGCATGTATTACAAAAGTAAAAACACTGTAGTTTTTGCAGATTGATATATGGTAGAGAAAATTGCACAAATTTATTTGAAGCTTTTTTGCAACAGTCAATAATTATGTGTGCGTGCTTAAGTCTGTGGTGGTGCGTGTGTGTACTTTTTGTTTCTGTATAATGTTTAACAATGAAATAGTCACCAGCAATATATAATACTTATAGATATATTTATTTTAGGGGTAAATTGGTCTTCTGGAAAAGCACAAGCACCCGAGCACTCACGTTAACTGTACAATATTTAACTATTTCTTAAACCATTAAAAAGACACACTTAAATTGTAAAATGAGTTTGAGAGAATTTGAAAGAATTTCTTACAATACTGCAGTAAAATTTTTAGAAAATCATCAAAACGATAGGACAAATCGTATTTTAATGTATCCATAACCATGTAAACTATATTGTTTGTTTTTATAATATTTCAGAATGTATACTTTGTAGCAACGCTTTCGAGTTCCATCATCGTAAATTATCTCATATTCCACAAAGACACTCAAGTTCTTAGATATTTTTCATGTAATATATTTTTCATTTTATGCGAAGAGATATAAAGGACTTCTTTTATTAAAGATAATTTTGAAAACATGACGATACTGTAAATACTTTCTCAAGTTAGTAGAAATAAGAAGTCTCTACATAACGTTTTCAATTTGCATCATATTCAACATCTACTGAAATTCCCTTACAACACATCAGTCTTTAGTTCGCATTTATCCCCAATCACTTCATCGTTAACGAGCATCGTGACTCCCATGAAATCCTCCTCCATCCCTCTCTGCACTCCGCGGGTCGAAGGGCAGTTATTAAAGGTAGTCCAGTTGCGTATCTCACTTGGTGAGTCCAACGCATTGGGATTCTTTCTCTTGTGCCCCTTCCTTCTACGTCTCCAGTAACCACGGATCTCTCCAAACTGTCTCCTTGGACACAATCAATGTGCTCAATCGCAGGACTCATCGAAGGCATATTGTCGACAATCTGTCGGTGATTCTCAGTTCTTCGAGAATGGAGGCTTTAGTTCGCCTTGCTGTCCATGGAATTCGTAGCATCCTTATTCGGCACTGTCATATACTATTACCCCAATGTATTATTTTCAGTGCACACGTTTATTATAGCTCCTATCAATCTTTTTTCAGGTCCACTTTTATCTCCCATACAGATGAGTTAGCTCCAAAATACTTTTATGGACTATCAATGTCACTTAAAAGTGGGCAAATGTCATGACATAATACATAATTAAAAACATCTTAAAAATAATCAACGACATATATTGCAATACGTCTTTTAAAACGTCCAATCACAAGACCCCGTGTAAAAAATCTTATTTTTATTTGGATTTTTTAAATGACCTTTGCAATTTTGTAATTATTCAAGTGGTTTTGGTTAACTTTAAAGATTTATTTGTTGATTATGTAAATTTTTCAAAAACTATTTAAAAATCGATCAATTTTACTCGAATGTTATTCACAAAGATTTTTCGACTTATTTTCAATAGAATTAAGAATGTTTTCTCAATACAAATTTCGTTCCACATTTTTTAATTGTATTAGCACTATTGTAAATATGTTGATCACATAATTTTAAGAACCAAACTGACATTTTTCTAATATTTAAGTGAAAGTCATGTTGTAGGTGTTAATTTTTTTGTTTTTTCTCTATTTCTCTTCACATATAATAACATTTTACGACAAATGAATTATTATGTATTGAAGTTATATTTAATTTTATTTCGTTCTATTTTTCAGAATACTGTTGACAAGTTGGTGCAAAGAGCAAACGCGTCAATTCTCATAGGAACATCATCGTGGAAGGAACAATTTGTGGAAGCTCTCACTGTCAGTGCAGGTCAGTGTTATAAATTTATATAAAAATTCTCATTGGCACATCATCGTGGAAGTAACTATTTGTGGAAGCTATCACTGTCAGTGTAGTAAATTTGTATAAAAATACACAATATGTTTTTAGTATAATTATTTTTACTATATTCTGTGTTCATCTGAATCACTAAACAAATGCAACAATCCCTCCAGTTACGCGAAAAATTGGTTCCAGAAAAAAAGCGCGTAAATGAAAACAACGTACATGAAATATTGTAATAATGATATAAAAAACAATTTATATAGTGCCGTTTAGAGAGCAAACTACCCTCAAAAGAGCTCCAACTCGGGAATCTTGACTACTTATATTGACAGTTTAAAAATACTACAAAATAAATATATAATTTAATTGTAAGGATAGGAAGGTAGTGGCCATGGCCCTCAGCTTAGGTAATTTCTAGCATCTGTTTATCTTCAGATAACCATATTTGGTAAGAAAACTTACCAAGGGAAGACGAACTACAAAGAAACGTTTGTAGATCATCCAGTATGTGATGCAACACATTCGGGTTTAGGTGTAGTGTAGTGCATTTGTATAATTTTTAGGTGTAGGGTAGTTCATATACAATCATAAATTTTGGTAAGTAAGTTGGAACTATTAAATATTTTATATATTTCCAGATATTCAATTCTCACTTAAGATTTTTTAGGGGTTTTCGATCTTATACGAACTTAGTTATTTTTTAATATATAGTCTATATAAGTGGTTACTGATAACTAAAAAAACAGCCATTTTGATGAGAGCTAAATGGTTTATTTATTCAAAGAAAAAATATATAGAACTTACCTATTCAAAATCACTTTCGCTTAATATAATAAATCTTCCATCGTTACTGTTTCTTCGTAGTTGTTCTTACAGTTGTGTTTAAAAATATCGATTCAGAAGTTAAACTGTTACTTGATGGATATCAAATTATTATGCATTTTAAATTTAAAACCTAATAAAAGAATTGAAATAAATTCGCATAATACAGACCGCGTAAATGGAGAGAATATTAAATTATATCGTTGTTTAACAAAGGTGAACTCTTTCGTGGCAATTTCAACATTTTGGGCAGTAGATAAACGATTCCTAGGTAAAAGTTGTGATTGAATTACTCCGACAAGACTACATACAATAAGGCTGGCAGTCATATTGATGATTAGTGTATAAACAAAACGAAAAATGAAATTTGAACAAAATAATAATGAAAAACAACGTTTATTCAGCATTTGGTGATATTTGGCGTTCGAATTTAACATAAAAATATATTGTATTACTTTTCGGATGACCCAATATAACGAGGGTGAATATTTCGACAATCCGACCACAAAAAAGCAATTCAATTTAGGAAATATTATCATTGGGTATAATAAATTTCATACGAGAATGAGGCAAACTTTTTGATAAATTATAAAAGGGGGAAAAATTGTGTAACATTTTCTAAGCCAAATAAAATAATTTTCATTTAGTTCGCAAATCTAGTTTTTATTACCAATTTTCTAAAAAGTGTGGTGTTTCTCCGCGTGTTACATCAACTCACAATTTGGCATCATATGTCTTGAAAATACTACGCACGTGGACAGGCAACCACACTTGCACAAATCTAACGTGTGCAAGTATTTTATACTACACGAACTATTTAACTAGAGACTAGGGCCCTTTTTTGAAATACCACGGGGAATATAATCCGAAACGCCTGGGTGGAAGACAAGAATTGTATCTACTAGATATCAAGAGATATCAAGAGAATTTAACAGCACCGATATCCTCCGAAACTTATATAATTATCTAATTAGAACCAAATTAGAATATGCATCTACGGTTTGGGCTCCTCACCAGCTCAAACATAAAAACAATATAGAACAAATACAAAAAAAATTCCTCAGATATCTATGGTACAGAACAAAGGGCGATTACCCAAAATATGCTCACCGTGCCGAACTTCTCACGGTGTGTAACTATAGAAGCCTTGAAACAAGAAGGCAAGAATCCATTGCGATATTCCTAATAAAGGTTTTCCAAGGTTCCTTTAACTGTCCCGCGATTCTAGAAGCACTAAGTTTATATGTACCCAATAAATATATCCGTGGAAGGAATCACCCTCTGTTCTACATACCAACTTACAGGACGAATATCATGGCTAAACACTCAGTCACGCGTGGTATAGAGATATTGAACCAACTGAATGACACGGTTGATATATTCTCGGTACCGTCTAGCAGTATGAGAAGAATCCTGGCTGATATTATTCCTAACGAATAAGCTAACGCTAGAAGCAAACCCTCTTTGTGTAACAGGAGAAATCCGTGCAAAGTGGATAAAAAAAAATAGATCAGCGGTCGGCAACCTGTATGCACTGAAGTGCCACTTTTTAATTTTTCTAAGTATTGCACACTCCGCGTGCCACTGACGAATCCAGGAAATTTTCATGGGAGGGGGGAATTTTTAAAGAAAAATCTATGTTTAAGAAATTGAATATTTATTTAATTACAATTATATTACTCCGTTATAATTCAGATTACTTACATGTCCCCATGCGCAATATAAATTTGACAGACATCCTGTTCAAAATTAAAGCGAGACATTACGCAGCAAAACAATTTGGATTTTTCCCCTCAAAAACTGATAATGCCACGCTGCGAGAAATTTTTTGATGTTTCTCCAAAAACTAATAATTTCGTGTAAGAAAACGAGACGTTTCGATTAAAAAAATATGCATATAATTAGGAAATCCTATGGGGAAGGGAGCGATCGCCCCTATCGCCACTGAAATCAAACTAGTGTGACTACGAGTATAATAGCAACTTTTTTTTAATGAATTATTTTTATAAATGTACTGAATAATTTCATTATTTGTCATTCTTTATGCCGTGTCACCAAAAAAACTTTCCGCGTGCCACCTAGTTGCACGCGTGCCATAGGTTACCGACAGCTTTACTAGATCATGCAGGTCGTTTTGAGCTCTTATGAGTTAATATACGCTTGAGTGAAAGAGATAAACTCACCATCACCATTACGTAATAGCCATATTGGGGTAGGCAAAGATAATTTATTCCCGTTTTATTCTATGCTGGCAAACATTTTTTTTACTTCTGCCACGTCCTTACAATCTTATAAAGACTTTCCACTCATCCCTCTTGCAAAATTTAATTCATTTCGTCACACCACGTTTCTTTAGATTTTCCCAAAACTATACAGCTTTTATAGACCAAATTTGTTAATCTTTCATCAGTCGTTCTTTCTACGTGCCAAACCATCTCAATGTTCTTTTCTTCATCTTAAGCACTGCATTTATTTCAATCCGTATTTTTTTTCTAATATCCTCTTTCCTTATTCGGTTATACTCGTATATATATATATTGTTTTATTTACACATTTTACGCAACACTCGAATTTATTTCATAGATTCTAACACTTTGTATTAGGAATCTCAAATAAGCAACATAGTTGTGAACAGACAGCAAAAAATATGCTTTAAACAATGTGAGGTTAAAACTACTCCCAAGTGACCACGTGGGAGTAGGAAGGCTTCAAACTCGCTCTAAACACTGTATCTTTCAATCTATACTGTTTTCTTATGTCCCACTGCCTTATTCTGTTCTACATTGTTTTTAACGTATTCTACGCAATACTCTCATTTATTTCATAGTTTCTAAAACTTCGTGCTAAGAATCCCAAGTAGGCAACATGTTTGTGTCAATAATGAAAATATACTTGAATTCGGCGATTCTAAACTTTAGGTACGCGTACCACTAGTAATACTCGAGAGTTAATTCGTGGTACGTAGATAATTTGTATAATTTACAGTACGAAAATTTGAGAATTCAAAATAAGAAGTTATTTTCAAAAAAACATTTCCAATGTTACCATGTGCTGTTACTTCAACTCGTAGTTACTAATGTGGTATGAAAAATCATTTTATTAGTCCTATTCTTAAAAGTTTTTGCTTATATTTATTATTTTTGTTATTTTTTTTGTAAGAATCGAAATAAAAACATGTGACAAAAACTTGATTTCCTTTTTGTATTTAAGACATAGTTTTGTTTAGGCTGCTGACATTTTAAAGTTTTGACTTTGGAGATGTGCATTTATGAAAAGTTTGAGAGCCGGTGCTTCGTAAATATGTCGTTTAAACTACGCCCAAGTGACTACTATAGGGTAAAAATGCAAAACTCCCTCTATACACTACATCTTTTTTCAATCCACATTCTTTCCTGTTCTCAATATGCAAAAAATGCGAAACACAATAAATAAAATATATGTACAGTAGTATGCGATCGCATTTTTGCCGCCTAAAATTCGGATGTATAAGGATACGTATGACTTCGGTCGTATCTATTCTTTAAAAAAATTAAAAATCTGCCGGTGTGCTCCGATCGTCTTACTTCTGTGTGCCATAGGATCCAGGACTGACCGGTGAGTTTGCTGATGGGAATCCTCGACTACTAAACTTGAATCTCGTTTCCAGCAATAACGACGACCTTAAAGCTTACTTAATATATTGTGGCTGGATATACTAAATTTATACATATATTAAACACGTAAATCGACTTTGGTTTTTATTTTGAGTAAGTGAGCCGTTGCACACCAGCAAACTCATCTGCCACCTTGATCCGATGACAAACTGAAGGGAGACGATTGGAGAACACCGGCCATTTTTTTTAAAGAATCGATATAATCGAAGTCATACGAGTAGTTAATCTTTTACCGCCGAATACTAGACAAAAAAAATGCCTGTGTCACAGCGCGGGGTTCAAATCGGCGACCATTTCCACGAAAATTCAATACGTTACCGCCCAACCATGCATCTCTACGCTTTTTTTTTTTATATTTTACCTGGCTTTAAGAGACAATCAGTCGGAAACCCATTTTAAAAAAATAGATACCAACGGTAATTGAACCCACAACCCCCGGGTTCCACGATCTATGTAGTTACCAACTTTGCCACGAAGGTCGTCATTTGCAATTTTGGCCAATTTTGCTAATATTTACAGTATATTCGACCAATGTTTTTCTTTAAACATCGTTCATGGAACTGATTTTTTTTAAATAATTTCGTTAAAATTGAAAAAAAAACTTATTTCTAAGATCAAAAGAAATGTAATATGCTTTAACTGATCAAAAAGTTATTTTTAATACAATGTATCGCTGTTAATAAATTCAAATTATTTAACTGTAACAACAAATATATTTCTGCCAGATATCTTATACTTATGTTAATATATACCATCGCGTCATTTCCCTGTTGGGGTGGGCAGAGAGGAGAGAGTCAAAATGTGTAATCAATACATACTTCCTTCACCTTAACCACATCCTCTTATCTATGTATACAACTCGTTCTGTTTTATTTACTTCTCTCTTTCCTTTGATAAAGTTAAATTATTTTACTCGAACAAAAAATAAATTTGTTCCCGATATCTTATATTTACATACATACATAGATACCATTTCACTTTTGGGGTGGGCAGAGAAAAGAAGGTCAAAATTTACTATAAAGGCATAATTCCTTCGCCTCAACCACATCCATACATCTACGTATACAGCTTGTTCTATTTTTTAACTTGTCTCCTTTCCTTCTTTTTAAAATTTCATCAAATCGGTCCAAACATATTTTTTTGCAGTCCTCTACCATGACTCCCACTAACGCTTGTATTAAAAATTTATTAAGTCAATCTTTCCTCACCCATCAGTTCATTATGTTTAAACCAATATAACGTGGTATTTTTCACTCTACTTAACACACCAGTGTTTAGTTTAAATTAATTCTTAACAAACACGTTTCTTATACTGTCGTACATCAACACACCACATATTCTCCTTCTCAGTGCACGCATTACCACTGTTTCTACTCGGCTCCTTTTATTAATTTTCTAGACCCACGTTTCACTTCCAAACATATTGTTACGAATACATTGTTGTAAATCAACATTTTAGCATGTCTCACATTGCTTGGATTAAATATATGTGTTTTAGTGTCCAATTTTCTTTGTTTCCTATTGCAACTCGTTCTATATATCGTTCCATTTTTCCACAATTTAAAAATATGCTTTTCAAATAGTACAATTCAATTTTACATACTCGTATTATTCCATTTGCGCATGCCTTATATATTTGGTTCGAAACATGCACAATTATAGCAAACCCTTTGTTGATTCACAAATTTTTGCTTAATGTACCGGACACGAACTAAAAGAGTTGTTATGAGTGCCATCACTCAACACAAAATGACCATCTTAAATGGCTTTTCTGATATCGATATCTTCAATATTTCGCTGGATTAATTGAGGATTGAACTCTTTAATAAACTTTGTAGGCATAAATGAGTCATGAGTATCATTGTTCCTGGTGTCATTATATTCTAGACTTCTATTTTGTTATTTGATATAATTAGGTTAAATAAATCTACTGTATATCATTTATTAAATATCTTTTTCCTTAAAATCTAAGGAAAGAGATAGAACCATAAAACAAAGTTAATACATTAATGATTTTCAGCTTTTGAACTCGTTTCTAAAAAAAAATGTCGCCTGAGTAAAAACTCCAAGAAAAATAACCGATTTAGCAACTCTAATGGACATAAATGGGCATTAAGGATGGTAAATTCCACTAATTGCTTCAGAGCCTTGAAAATCCTTACTGTAGAGCATCTCTGACAGGAGTTAATGAGCTGTAGACAAAATCAATGAGATGTGAATGATAAAGTTCACAAAAAAATATTATTTTACTAAAAAAAGTATTTAAAAAATCCCCTTAATCAATAATACACTTATTATTTTTATAGCCAGAGTTATGATATATGTGTATTCCAAGATTTTCACGTCTGTTGTCCACAAGAATAAAATGTTTTTTCGGAGTTGTTGCCGTATAGCGTCGACTTAAATGATGGCCGAAGTTTCGAAGATGTTACAGTCTTTATCCTCAAGTGGTGTGAAAATGTATTACCGAATATACGCATGAAGCCACCCACACTAGCGATCGCAGCGTGAACATAGTCGCGGCATACTACGCAAAACCCAGCAAGCCCAATGAAGGCTGTAACGCCTAAAAAAAATGTTGGGCATAATTGTAACCTCCTCAACAAGCCACAGGTAGTTGTATGAGAATGTGTATGTATGTAAAAGAAGCTAAGGACGATATCGGAAAGTCTGGCGCTTTGTCCTCTCTGCCTACCCCGACAAGGGAATGGTGTGATGGTAGGTATAACATATATGTAACACCACAACACCAACGAAAAAAAAAATTAGAAGCAGGGTAATATTTCTGATGATATTGGCATGGTTTTCGTTTTTTTTTTTCATAGCGCTTCGCCAAATGCCAATGAACGTTGCAAAAGTAGGTCAAAATTTTCTGACGTATTTCTCGCAGATACACTGGTTAGACATATCTTTCATATTTTGATAGAATTTAATAGCAATTACATACACGCATTCAGGCTGCATATATCCTCCACATTATGAGTGGACAGTGTTAGTTAATTTTGATATAACAAATGAAAACATTAACAGAATCGATTTATTTCGACCAAATCCGATGTAATCTGATATCGGTACTACGAGAGTAGATTCATTAATATTCTTATTGCTAAACGGTATCTTAGCGAAATTTGAAAATTTTATTAACGCAATTTTTATGGATTCGAATTTATCGGATTAAGCAAAAAAATATTTCTGGTATCCGTTTTCAACCAACGTGATACTCGCTTTTTCGTTGGTGCGCTTTAACCCTGAGAGCGCTACGAGAAAAAAATATAATTGTCTATCTAGTGCTGAGATATATTTACGATTCGGACGCTCGTGATAAATATTTATTTTAAACAACAAAAATACAAAAACAAATATTTTTACAACATAAATATATTTTAGAATATGTACCCTTGTATTCTAAATGAATGATATTCATTTAGAATACAAGGGTAGAACAAATTTCTTCCACTGCTATAGCAGTGCGCCGATCTCTCAGGGTTAAACAGCGAAAAAATAATCCGTCACTTTTTAATGACTAAGCGTATTTTTCCCCAATTGTCCATCCTTTTTCCTAACCAATTTGTGATTTGTTCCCTTTTCCAGCAATTGTTGACATTTAACACTTTAAAACCCGATCAAAATCAAGACAACCAGTCCCAATGCCCGGTTTGTTTTTGAGGCGTTCTGATTTTTGTAAAGCGTTTACTAAAATTGTCACATCTGAATAAATCTTAAAAATATTGTAATTAGACTTCGTAATTTTTTTTTGATAATTTAGTTTAGTATGGTTATTCTGTCAAAATTCTCTTTTGTGAAGAGTTACGACGACCTCCATGGCCTAGTTAACAACCCGGAAGTTGCAGATTCGAATCCAGCTGGAACCTAGATTTTTTAAAAAAGGAATCCAGTCTGGATTTCACTTCAGGAATGTGTAAAATTGTTCTGGTTTAACGAAGCCACGGAGGTAGTTGTTAGGGTATTGAACATAGGTATGGACAATAGAGAACATAGGTATGGACAATAGTATGGACAAGTCTTTGCATATTCAAATGCAAAATTGCACTAAATACTCATGGTTTCGATACTGTTTCGATATCGGCAATCTTTCGTGTCAAAGGACGCTGTTTATTCTTAATCAACACTTTGATTTGGTTATCATAATGGTAATCAGCCTTCCAGAGTGGACATCATCTTCGAATGTTATATTACCATTACGGAATTTTCTAAACCACATTTAACACACATGATCGCTAACTGCATCGTGGCCATATATTA
Organism: Odontocerum albicorne; assembly: GCA_949825065.1. Classification (NCBI taxonomy): domain Eukaryota; kingdom Metazoa; phylum Arthropoda; class Insecta; order Trichoptera; family Odontoceridae; genus Odontocerum; species Odontocerum albicorne. Next base: position 6,523 of record CATKWJ010000589.1, on the reverse strand, counting down.
TATTATTTTTTGGTTTGTGTCGTATTTTTACCTTAAAAAAAGCACCTAAAAACAAAATATCTTTTTCATCTTCAAAATAACGCCAAAAAACCGCTCAAACGATTTGTGTAAATGACTAAAAAATACGCTTAACTATTATGTTTCATAATAATATACATTCAGCACGTTTCGATTGAAGTACTCAATGTTAATTTTTGTCCCAACGACATCTATCCGAAAAATAACAAACTACTTTTCAGAAAAAATATTAGAATTCCTTTTCAGGAATAAAATTTTCAAGCATTATGAACAAAATGGCACAATACGACGTGATACGAGTATATAGATATATCCAACAGTCGTTGCACAATGCACAATATCGAAGGAAATACTCTGGCAGGATGTAGTCGGTAAATCGGTAAATCCTTGACAGTATATCCCAATATGTGATCCTATCTCCATAATTAAAATTTTATTAGGTTACTTTCAACTTTGATGTATGATAGTGAAAAATTAATTGATTTTTTCATATGGTACCCTTCAACATTAATGATTCGGACATATTTAAGTGCGTGGCTGGAAGACAATATTGTATTCGACCTCAGTAATCCAGTCAAAGGGTTTAAAACCTCTGGAGTAGGCACATAACTTGCGGTTCATCATTACACGTGTTAGTAACACAACCATACGTGAAGAGACAACACTTGCACACGTACTCATTGTGTGCGAGTATTGTTACCTAACGAACTCTTATACCAGACTGAGACCTTATTTTTTGTTGGGTACCATCAGAAATAAAACCTGTCACCCCCGGGTGAAAGTAAATCGTATTATCAACTTGTTGGTAAGAAAATAAATTCACTTACGCACCGTTTTATTTACTTGAAAAACTGCATGAAATTACGATAAAACTGTACTTTAAAATTATAAAAAAATAATATTACATAATACTATTACGCCATCTCCCTGTTGGTGTAGACATAGAAGAGAGATTGCCAGACTTTCGATATCGTTCTCCACACTCATATACCTTCTCCTACAACTCCTACGATTTCTGTGACTTTTACATTTCCCTTAATCAACATATAATTAATTCAAACCTTTCTTGGTGTTCTACTCACATTTGAATTGTATATTTGTTTTGTTAGTCATTCTTCATTCGTTCGTTCTACATGCCCAAACCATCTCAGAGTGCTCTTCTTCATCTTACTTAATACATCAGCCTCAAGTTCATATTTATATCTAATCACTTCATTCCGTTTCATGCAATGTTATTCTTCTCTATAGCATTTACTCGTCTCATTTCAGTATTTTCTCACGTCTACGTTTGTAATCTTAGCAGACTTTGATACAGTCCGGTTCGAGTATATGATATATGTTTTCACCAGATTTATTTCCTATCGCTACACGTCATTCGACAACTTTCTTTCTTTTACACAATCTAAGAAAACACTTCCCAAATGGCCCCAATCTTTCTTTATTCTCCCTTATTTCCAAATTACTTTTCCCTTTTTTAAACTTTTCTGTCACTATCTTAAAAAAATATTATTCTTTATTTTTTTACTAGAACATTAGTTATTAAACATTTTTGGTGTGATTTAATATCAATTTTCCTAACTGATTTATTTAAAAAATTAATACATAACAATAAGCGATTCGCGAATCTTAGTTTTGGAATCTCAGACTCAAAAGAACAAGCTTTACGGACAAAAAATACTAACGGCACCTTTGTGCCGATTTTAAAAACGTGATTTCGATAAAATTACCCCATGGTAGTGGGTGGTCCGTACTTTAGAAAGTAAGGTTAGTTTAGAGGGAAATCGGTATAAATCTATTTAATTTCGATTTTCTGTTCTTATCAATATTAATAATAAATATAGGTTTATTGATAGCAACATAGTATGTACGAGTACGTACATATATAGATACATTCCGAAATCACTCATATATCTGAAGATAAATAGCAGAAAATACATGTAAGACAGAAGCTCTCAAAAAGTCTGAACTCATCTCATAACATCCTACCGGTTTAGATACAGCCCACCAATATAGGGCGAGATTGACCGTGAGGACATCAGGTGTGTTTCAGCCCACACCGTTGTATACTCGTATATAGACTTAAAAAAAGCAGAAAATTAATAAATGGTAGAAAAAATTAAAAATTAAATCCACAACTACCACTTCTGATTAACTTTCAGCGAGAAAAGAGAAGCCCTGACAAAAGTTCAAATGTTATCAAAATAAAATAAATAGAAAATTTTGTTCATACATGCAAACCAGACATTTGTGTAAATCTCTGTCAACCAACCAAGAAGGTTTTGAACATGACTTAATTGAAAACCAATAATAAACTATCTTGGTACGGACGGAAATCGAACCCGCAATTTTCAGGTTGAATAACTGATGTCTTACTTACTAGTAATCATGTATGTATTCATAAAGAAAATGGTACACACAAAAAAAATTGAAAACTAAGCAAAAGAAACGTAACAAAATTTGTGGTTTGCGTATAAAAATTTGTCCAGGAGGTGTTGAAACTGATTCAATGTCACAACACTAACTACAATATTGAGTTTCAAGATTCAACTGGGTGGCCCAAAATAAAGTGCACTTATGTTTCATCCGCATTAATGATGTCGCGTACGTCCGCATTAACGATGTCGCGTACGATCTTGCAGCGAAAAAACTCCATCCCTATAAAATTCTACTTATTCAGCATTTAAATTAAACAGACGTTGTTACAAGATTGAATTTCGCAGTTGAAATTGTTGAACTCCGGGTTTAACAATATACTCTTTTCAGACGAAGCACATTTCCACAAAATTGGCTTCGTCAATAAACGAAAATGTCGTTATTGTAGCGATGAAAACTCAAGACTGAAACACGCTCCGCTCCATTTTGTATCAGTTTGGGCAACCATGTCAGCGTACAACTCGCTTAGTAAAACGAAGTTGTCTTGGATTTGACGATTAAATTTTTTTTATCTATCATTTTCTTCATGACTGAAAATCACATTCATCCCGACAGTTGGCCGGATGCATACGATATTCCCCATTTCCGAATTTCTTCACTTTTCTTACCCCCTACCATACTTAACTTTACTGTAACGTGCTTGACAACGCCTTATTTGATTTGTTCCTTCCACCTCATTGGCAACTTTTTCCTCATCTTGACACTTCTTAGAAAATCAATTTCTTCAGACTTTCAGGATCCCATGCATTGAATATCCGAAAAGGCAAACTAAAAATTGATTTAATTTTCAGCTCCTACATTAAACTTGTTTGCCCTATCACATTTTAAGCCAAGCATGATCAACCCGCGGCCCGCGAGCCACATTAATCCAGCCAAGGTGTTTTGTGTAGTTCGCGAGTTATTTTTTTTATAATAATACGACATAGTTGTTTAATACAAATTTATTAAGTGTTTTTTTTTTGCATTATAACTTTCATCCTAGCCCCTTAGAATTTTTACTTCATCTATTAAACCAACCAGTTTCTATTAGATAATAGTAATTATTATAAATATTTTTAAGAAATGTACTTTTTTAATCGACCAAAGAATGATATTTGAAATATAATATAACCATTCCAAAGAATATACTTATCATTTCATATTTATGCAGTTAATTCAAGAAACATAAATTATTATTTACTCTAATAAAAAGATGGTGAAACGTTGGACTTTGGAGCACCATTTGGAGCATGTTACTCCGTTTTCAGATACAAGTGAGGCTAGTAAGCCATAACCCAATACAGGTCTTGGCTCGCGGCTCACAAATCTGTTCTAAGCTATTGAATAGTTTACAATGCATCTGAATTAGATTAAATGCCCACACGAAAATCACGAATAAAAAATGGTCAATCGCGGAATCACTCATCTTTTGGAAAAAACAAGCCTAGGTCGAGTTTTTCATAAGTCTTGCCAGTGAAGAAAAGGTCAAATGAAACTCACAAATTTTGTATATAATTTCCATCGTTTTGTATGACAGTTTCCCATCGTTCTGCCAACTTTTGAATCCAATTTTACTGTAAAATTCTTTGGATTTTGATTTAAAAAGTCTAGCTGATATAACAATCTTATTCGTTCTGGTTTCAGAAAATATTTTAACAACCTCGTTTTTCAAATAACGAAACACATGGTAGTCTGAAGGAGCAATGATTGATAAATATAGGGGATGTATTATAGTAAAATTTCCCAATTCAGTTCAAAATGATATTTTGTCTCAAAAAGTTTATGCAATCGCCCTATTCTCTCGCCATGCACAGGCTACAAACCGTGTCAAACCCACATGTCTAGTTTGCTCAAATTCCTAATTCCATGAAAGACGTTCACAACAATTCTTTATGACAAATTCATCTTCATTGTTATCTCCCGAGTGGATGATTGTGGATCATTTTCGACTATCACTTTTAGTTCGTGTTCGGTAATCTCAATTGGCAGACCACTTCCTTCTTTGTCTTTTAAGATAAAATCAATAAAATAATTTTAAACTACCGGAAACCAGTACGTATGGCCACTGCCTTATTTGCCGTACACATCACAATAAATTTCTGTCATTTTTTATTTCTTTGCCTTGTTAATAATCAAAAAGCATAGTATGACGAAAACGCAAATTTTCGTCACTTACGGTTCGTAAAATGTAAAAAATGTTGCTTTCTTAGAAAAGTAATACCGACCTTTAAGTTGTAGATGTGCCATAGAACTAAATTTTTTTTAAAATTATATCCCTACAAGCAAATCAATAACCTTTTATATTTACAATAGACTTTTATTTTTGTTACTTAACAACCATTTTCATTACTTAGTACATAATAATATTAACACATTATTTATTATTATACACTTAATTTATAAAATTTTATGTAAAATATATATGAAATTAATTTAAAAACCTTTTTTAATACGCCTACTTATCTTATTAAACTCTCCACTAAAATGTATACTTTAAAATAAAACTAATTACTTTTAACCCTAAATTGACACACCACATAAAAAAGTTAAACCAAACAAATTTAAACTGACTTAATAATTAGTTTTCTCAAACACTTGCGCTTGATTAATTTCTATAAATTTTAATTCTAAGTGGTAAAATGGACAACGGTCTATTGTTTGAAGCAATAAGTCTTACGCAAAAGATATCGTCTGCACCGGGAACTCAAGACATGCAGTGATCCACACTCAATAACATTTTACAAGCAGTACAGAAATACATGCGAGAAACTCATCCAAAAGGCAAAGGAAAATTACTATGGAGCAAAAATGGAAGCCTCAAACAATGATCAAAAGATAATTTGGAGTGTTATCAGGGACATCACCTGTACAGTGAGAGAGAGAACTGCCCCTTCTACATTAAACATTGATGGCACAAAGGTATCATTGACGTGGGAACCACAAAAGTTTTGTAGTGGCATTAACGAATATTTCGCCAATGTAGGCAATAATCTCTAACGTAACATACTTGATAGGAACAAAACGACTGAACAGTCATTGAATGACGCTATTCTTCATTCTTTAAAAGTACCCGAATATACTTTTTATCTGACGTCAACGTCGGAAAAAGAAGTTCTAGCTACTATTAATACACTTAAGGCAAGTAGCGCCCCGGGGCCTGATCAGATTACATCTGCAATGGTAAAACACACTCAAAGATTTATAGCACTACCACTGAAACATGTAATAAATTTGAGTTTTGGAGGTGTAACTTTCCCAACTGCATTAAAACGTTCGCATATTGTCCCAATACACAAGGGAGGCTCAATGGATGACATAAAAAATATAGACCCATATCTCTACTAAGCATTCTCTCAAAAATTATTGAGAAGATAGTGAAGGACCGACTGATGAAATTTTTCATTATCTCTTCTAATCAGTTTGGGTTCCAAAGGAATGTGGGAACTGAAACTGCTTTACTTAGTCTAGTAAACAGCGTTACCACCACTTTGGATAATAAGAAAGCATGTTTGGCAGTTTTTTTGGACCTTGCAAAGGCTTTTGAGACAGTGTCTCACCGAATATTACTTACCAGATTGATGGAGGTGGGCATATGTGGGCGCTCTTCTAGTTGGTTCTCTTCATACTTATCTGATATAACTCAGAGAGTCAAATTGGGTGATAAAGTATTTGGTGAACCTCTTTTTGTGAGATTCGGAGTACCCCAAGGTAGTGTTCTAGGACCTATATTGTTCCTGATATATGTCAATCAGTTGTGTAATCTTTCTATCAGGGGTAAGATTATTACTTTTGCGGACGACACGATTCTTCTACTCGAGGGCCGAACATGGGATGATGTATTCTCAAAGGCTAACGAAGAATCACGTGAGTGGATGGACTCAAATTTATTGACTCTTAATTCCCAAAAACTAAATACATCCCATTTAGCATATCTACAAGAACTCAAGCACCTACAAATAAATACATCACACATGGCTGACTGTAGTTGTGTTTCTTTGGAAAGAGTTGATAGTGTAAAGGACCTTGGAGTTTATGTTGATCAGTTCCTTCGTTGGGAGGTCCATATTACACTTTGAGCACAAAAATCAGAAAA